>JAUOBU010815339.1:0-16292 GCA_032360585.1 Nereis procera | reverse complement strand
CGACAACGAGGATGACTATGACACTATAGACTGATTTCGATCACGTGACCCCGTGTCAATCTGTTTGCATATATAGTCGAGTGTTCGTCCCGTGAAGAGCAGACATGGCACCCAACCTACCTAGTGCGCTCATCGAACTGAAGAAGGAAGGAGGAGTGGTATGCGATTTTGATGCACAGACGATGGTTAGGGGTGGATATGGGAAATGTTACCCTGCTAGGCACATGACCACGTACGATCGCCTGTGGGTCAAATATTGCTTGGTGCCCACACCGGCCGACATACCCGGCGAGGAGCCCCACGAGGTACAGGTACTTAGGCAGTTGAACGAGATGGAAGGAGTGCCAAAGATTGTCTACACGGTCTACGTTGAAGACGTGCAAAGGTGGATATATGCGATGACGACAGTCGGTGAGCATGCAGTGGATCTCTTTGAATTCGTCGACAGGAAGATGGTCGATCAGAATCTACCTGTCGTGTTGCAAGGCATCTATGATGTGATGGCAGAACTGTTGGGACGGGGTTATGTGCAACTGGACTTGCAACCTGCGAATTTTGTTGTCGATTACAAGACGTTGAAGGTGATGATGATTGATTTCGGAGCAGTCCATCCATTGTGGGGGGACCCATACAGAGAGCAACAATACGCGGGATGGCACTGGATGGGTACGGATGTCTACAATGCTCCCGAGATGTGCGAGAGGTTTGGTTTCGTGCCTGCAAAGCAATGTACGTGGTGTTTCGGCATGATTGCATACTTCCTGGCGACGGGCATCGAACCCGTCAAAGACCTCGAGGAGTATGATTTGATTCGCAGCACACTGTTCGGCCCGGTAAGTGATGAGACGTGGCAGATAAAAATGATGCGGGTTGCCAGGCTTGATTCATGGCTATGCATGCTCATAGAGCAATGCATGAAAGTAGACCCGAACCATCGCATCGAATTCGACAAGATTCATCACCTCCTAGAAGGCCGTATTTAAGCACGGGTTCCGAGCCGCAGATCCAGAAAGCGATGTCGGAGGCAAAGATGGCATATGTTCCCTTGCTTGTTAAGCAGTACCATTCAGATACTGGTGATGTGGTACCCGACGAGGTGCAGGTACTACGCCAGCTGAGCGAGATGGAAGGAGTACCAAAGATTGCCTATGTGTACTACATTGAAAACCAGCAAAAGTGGATATACGCGCTGACGTTGGGCGGTGAGCATGCAGTGGACTTGATCAAATTCGTCGAGAGGGGCATGGTCGGTGAGAATCTCCCGCGCATACTGAAAGGCGTGTATGACACTCTGGTAGATTTGTTGGTACGGGGTCATATGCCAAGGGACTTACACCCCTCCAATTTTCTTGTGGATTGTAAGACGTTAAAAGTGACGATGGTCGATTTTGGATCAGTCTGTCGATTGGAGGGTGACCCGTACACGGTGCGACAACTCAGGGGGTGTGTTTGGACTCAATCAGACATCTATAGGGCTCCCGAGCTGAGACGTGGCATCGTACCGGCAGAGCGCTTGACATGGTGTTTTGGCTTGATTACGTACTTCCTGGCAACGGGGAACACCGGGGCTATGGTTCGCTACATGATGTCTCCTTACAGTTGGAAAAAGATGCAGTCAGTGTTGGAGTGCATGAAGTACACAATGCCAGAGCTTAAAACGTCGCTATCCACACTCATCATGCGATGCGTGGTACCGCGGCCAACGGAGCGCATCAAATTCAACGAGATCAAAACACTCCTACAGACTTTATAATAGTGTGAGGTGGTAAAGGACGAGTGAGAAAAAGAGCGTGAGAGAAACATGAATAGATAATAAGGAGTATGATAAACAGCTGTGTTTTCGGAGTTATAAATCAACCAGCAGGAAATGGTACGAAACCCACCGTCAATAAAAAGTTGTGGTGTCACGCATACGACAAGTGGTTGGATTTATAGTTGCTGATATCGCTGACCAGACCACTCCACAATGGCGAGCGAGTTGATCAGCCTGAGAGAGGAGAAGGAAGACGTAGAGTTGGAGTTGGAAATCGTCCAGGGGCAGCTACGTCGATATGTGGGGACAGAATTTGCATGTGGTCAGAAAGTGTGGCGCATGCCCATCCAAGAGCATGGCTACATTGAATCAAGTGCGCAGAAGTTGGCGTTGGTCATTAGGGACACACGACTGGAGCTTAACGAGCTGCGGTCTAGACTAGCTGAGTGTCAGAAGAGAGAGTGTGCAGATCTTCATGCTAGGCGGACTGCGGCCCTGGCTGAACACCGCAGGAGATATGAACTGCTCCATCCTAACCACGCATCATTGCAAGCAGCGGACAACGACAACGAGGATGACTATGACACTATAGACTGATTTCGATCACGTGACCCCGTGTCAATCTGTTTGCATATATAGTCGAGTGTTCGTCCCGTGAAGAGCAGACATGGCACCCAACCTACCTAGTGCGCTCATCGAACTGAAGAAGGAAGGAGGAGTGGTATGCGATTTTGATGCACAGACGATGGTTAGGGGTGGATATGGGAAATGTTACCCTGCTAGGCACATGACCACGTACGATCGCCTGTGGGTCAAATATTGCTTGGTGCCCACACCGGCCGACATACCCGGCAAGGAGCCCCACGAGGTACAGGTACTTAGGCAGTTGAACGAGATGGAAGGAGTACCAAAGATTGTCTACACAGTATACGTTGAAGACGCGCGAAGGTGGATGTACGCAATGACAACTGCCGGCGAGCATGCGGTGGATTTGTTCGACCTTGTCATAGGGGATCTGCTGGTGGATGTTGATCTGAATCTACCTATAGTGTTGCGATCGATCTACAAAGTTACAGCAGAATTGTTGGCACACGGATATATGCAAATGGACATGCAACCGGGCAATTTTGTTGTGGACTACAAAACGTTGAAGGTAATGATGATTGATTTTGGAGCCGTCCATCCCTTGCGGGGGGACCCATACACAGAGCGACAATTCCAAGGGTGTGTGTGGACAGGTACAAAGACCTATAGGGCTCCTGAGATGTGCATCAAGTGCGGTATTGTACCCACACTCCACTTGACATGGTGTTTCGGCATGATCGCGTTCCTCCTGGCTACAGGTGTGGAGGCCCTCGATACGGCGGAGGACTACAAGGCCATTTGCAAGATAGTGTTTACTCCAGATGCCATTAGAACGAACTCACAGTGGTGCGGAATGAAGAGGATACTCAAGCACTGTGTTGCCTCGTCGCCACTACACACTGCCATCACGCTGTGCCTGACCATCGACCCGACCACGCGCATTGAATTCGACGAGCTCGAACGGGTGCTGATGACTGTATAAATAAGTTGACATGTAGCAACATGATGGCGTAGCCGTGAAAACAGCCCAATAAAAACTATAACTTTTATTTGTTGTTCTTTTATTTCATAAATGGTTCTGGGCAGACATAGTCCCAGCCAGCGATGGGTGATCGTTTGTGGGTCAGGGCATCGGACATAGCTGTGTTGTAAGTGATTGTACAAGACTCTGAATTATATATATATATATATATTTATTTATTTATTTATTTGACGGATATGGTTAGAGGCTCCACGGATCAGTTGACTTGTCAGTTAACTCCCATGGATGATTATCATCACCATCAACATCATCATCATCATCATCATCACTCTTGTCATCACAATACTCTTCATTACTGTTAACCACCCTACCCGAGCAGAGGCTATAAAGGACTGAAAACAAGGGGTGTTCATACATCTGCCTCTCCTTCACACTCTCCATTGTGACTCCGTGGGCATGCAGACACTGCTCCAGCAATTCAGCTCGCGGTCCATAGATGTTCACTCCCATCTGATTATATGTGCTGACCAACATGCCCAAGTCCGCTGCAGGCCTGCGCATCATCTGGCACACAAATTCTGACATGGGCATCGATTGGATCATCCGGACAAGCTCATAGTCGATAGAACTGGATAACTTCCGCTTTCTACCTCGAGCCTCGATGTTGGTCGGTGGCATTTCACCCCTATTTTCTTGCTGCTTGAGCTTTTCCAACCCTACTGAATAACGTTTCTTTGGGTGTTTTTTATTTGTGTCTGCACAGAACAACTCGACAATGATTTGAGACGGTTTGACATATTTGCAGGCGGGCTTCAATTTGTCCTTCTCGTACAGCTTGTCGAGATGCCTGCAGAGTGCAGACTGAGGAAATTCACCTGCACATCCATCGTTGAATGCTTCCCATGCAGTACCAAATCGCCCAACATATTTCACATCGTAGCGAACACGTTCGTCTGAAGTCAGATCATCACGTGGTATGTTGCTGTGGCAGGATTCGGAGACAAAGAGCTTGAACTCGTCCAAAGTCCACGTATTCATCTCGCTGTGCCGACGAATATCCTCGTTAATATCTCCATCCAGGCGTATGACATGGAATCGCTCCATGATCTGATCGCGAACTTCTTCTGAGCACACACGCCTCTGTAGACGAGGATCCCATTCCCCATAGATGTCGAATATGCAGCGATTCGACAACCCGATAATCTGTGCATCGAGTCGTGGTATGTAGCTCTCCCCGTGGGACTTTTTGTTGCCTGAAGCTCCAAGAGTGGAGGTCGATGCAAATTTCTTCAGCTCTTGAAACTCCAACTTGTTCTTCAACCCCACCTCTTCCATAATCAAGAATTGGGTGGTGCGGGGAACACCCACCCAATTTTTACAGTCACTCACAAAAGTGGCATTGTACTTCTTTGCGAATTCTTTAAAGGCATGCGACTTGCCATAACTTGCCTTATGCGAATAAATGTAGTAGTGCTTCTGCTTCTCCATCCCATCTCCGGGGTAACCATAAATGGTCACGTGAACAGGTGTAGAATCGGGGTCCGGAGCTCGACCACGTAAACCTTCCCTCTTCACATATCGAACGAACGACATCTCATAACCACCTTCCAAATCGGGATTGCGTTCCTCCTCGTTGCGCAATTGCTCAGCCAACCGCTTATTATAATCTATGATGCTAAGCTCGTTGATCGAAATCTGCCCCTCATTGAGTAGTGTAGTAGAATCCTTCCCCATCACCGCTTCATTGCGAGCTCGATTGGAGGATGGATTGACAGACTCCTGAAGAATTTTCTGTAGTACGACATCTTCAAACTTGGGACCCATCCTGCGCAAGATCTGCTCGCTGTCGAAGCCATCACGAAAAACCGACTTGATGTACGCATCTGGCATGGGGGTCATGTTGTTGATGTGAACGGGCATGTCTGACAATTCAAGCAAACCTTGCAATGTCTTCATACCTGAATTGAACTCGATTTTTTTCTTGCTTGATAAGATCAGTGTGTGCGTGTCGAACAGTATCGCATTTGCCACACCCCGTCGATCTGCGAGTGCAATCACCTTTGTCCAGAGTGTGTCCACATCCTCAACACCGTTTAATTGAACTACCAAAGTTCGTGTACAGATACGCCTCATCTCCATGGTGAATGAACAAACGTATGTATCTCATGTATATGAGTGCTAATGCTTAGACCCATGGTGGATCCCAACTTTCTGGAAGACATTCATAAGACCGCTCTCTGGTGTTTTATTTCATGAACAAACAGGGTCATTCCATAGAGCTTTTCCTCGCTTATATAAGTGTGCTGGCAGACACCTACATGGCTCCTACGCTGAATAGTGCACTCGCAGAACTGCAGGAGAAAGGAAAAGTGAGGTGTGAGCTGAAGAAAGGGGTTGTGGGTAGACATGGTGAATGTTTTCCGGCCAGGCACAAGACAACGGGTGAGCGGTTGTGGGTCAAGTATTGCTATCTACCTGCCAATGAGGAAGATGGGTGCCACGAGGTACAAGTACTCCATGCACTGAGTGACATGGAGCGCATACCAAAGGTGGTCTATTCGGTGTACGTGGAAATGGAGAGAAGGTGGATGTATGCCATGACGACGGTCGGGGAGCATGCGGTGGACTTGTCCAGCTTTGTGGAAAAGAATATGGTGGATGTTGAGCTGAATCTCCCAATGCTTTTGCAATCTGTCTACGAAATTACCGCAAAATTGTTGGCACGGGGTTATGTGCAGATGGACATGAAACCCGCCAATTTCGTGGTCGACTACGAGACGTTGAAGGTAATGATGATCGATTTTGGAGCGGTGTATCCAATGCAAGATGGCAGGGCGTACGTCATACAACGATTCAAAGGGCTCGACATATGTCAGGCTCCTGAGGTACGCAGTGTCGAGCACGGTATCATACCGGTGCACCACATGACATGGTGTTTTGGCACAATTGCATCCTACCTAGCGACCGGCTGTACAATGCCGGAGGCATTACACAGGATCATTTACCGCTGCCTTACCCCTGATCCGGCCATACGCGTTGAATTCCACTTGATCGGACTATTGCTTTCTATGTATAAGACAAATAAATTTTGATAGGATGTATTTTATTTCATTCAGTTACATTAGGTTCACACGCTTGTTTCGAAGCTTGTTGTCCAAGAGTGACGTGCCAATTTTTTTGACGTTGACATCTTGCAATCCGTAGTTCTGTTGGGGTTGTGCATCCTCTGCTGGGGCTCGGGGCTCGGATGTCACTTCCATTGCTTGCTGTTCTTGTTCTTCTTCTCCCTGTTTGGTGGGTGGGTGTTGTATGGCCTGCTTCTGCATTTGTGCAAATGTGCAAGCGACAGAGGACAAAGCGCTCCTCAGTTGACCGACCTGTTCCATCTGCTCGGCTAGTTGTCGCTTGGTTTCTTCGATGCTAGGATCTGGCTGCTGGGGAGTGGGTACCGGTGCTTGCTCGACGGGCGCGTGCACGCTGGTAGATTCACCAAAGTATGCCCTCAGTCTTTTCTTTAGCGATCTCTTGCCACTGACCTGTTTTACTATATTAGCAAACTGGTCGTCATCATCCTCGCTATCGTCATCGTCGTCGGTAGGCGCTCGCCTACGCTTTCGCTTACGTGGGGTTTGCTCCTGTCCCATCATCATGGGATGGTGAGTGAAATTGGCTGGCTGGACAAAGGGTGCTTTGAACGCATTCGTCAGTGCTTGCTCCATGGCGCGATTGGCCATTTGAACCAAGTGCTGAGCCATGCCCGACTGTCCCTGCTCTTGTTCCATTCTCGGTTGGGTGGCGGCCATCATCTTTACCTCCTGTGTTGAGACGTCTGGTGCTGTAGTAGGGTTTTTGGGTAGAAGGTGGTTGTCAAACGTGTATGCCATGATTGTTGGTGGCATGTCCAGTGCTCGAAGGTCATTTCGCACTTTAGAGATGCGCTGACCATTGCCTATCGAATGGCAAGCTGCTAAGAGCATGGCGTACCTTCCATCGTCGTTGCCCGCCTCATCCACAGTGGCTAGATCATCGACGTCCGTCTCCCCCTCTACCTCCAAGTCAGTGATGAGGGTACCCTCGCGGGCGGGGGCGACAACGGCAGACAGTTCCTCAATCGTGTTATCGCGATTGTGAGCCAAGCTGAGTCCTGGCAATTTTATGGTAAGGGCCAGTCTGCATTCCTCTGCAGGTGGTAGCTTTGGTTTGGCCCCTGAAAGAAGGTCCTTGTGACGTATATCCCATGCCTTACGTAACACTCTCATCAATGGTTTGCTCTCAATATTGAAGTCGGCCATGAGCACCCTACGATCCTCATTGTTCACCTTGCGATCTTCGATGGTAAACTTTTTCACGGTGCCGACACGATACTTCTTGTTGTGCCCGAGGAGGAATGGTATATCGGTCTGCTGGGTGCATTTCTCTGCCAGCTCATGGGAAATTTCATAAAACCGCCCCTCTTCATCGAATTTTATCTTGGAATCCGGGTTTCTACTGAGCAGGGAGGTCACACCCCTGCACCGCCATCTCGTGGGTCCCATGTTGTTGGTGTGCCCGCCGCCGCTACCGTCAAGTCTAATGTGGCAAATATGTGTTGGCTGGTCGTTGTCGAATGAAAGGTAGGCACCTGATGGCTACGGGCACCATGCGGAACAGGCTATGGAGCAACATGATGGCCATGATTGCCCAATTGAAGGCATAGGACGTTCGACACCACTGGCTGCCCGGCATATGAGAAGGAACGTCTGTGCCCACCAGGACGAAAAACAAACACGTCAATAGAGATATGCTATCCACTCCTATCAGCACTCGAACGATGGGCTCTCCCGTGCCTCCGCTGTGGATGTTTTGCACACTATCGCCAGACTCCTTCAATCTCAACTTGTGCAGCGATTCCACCATCTCATCACATAGCTTTGGACTCGCCCAAATCCCGGCGTGACCTTTATTCCCGAGGGTTAAATTGTCAATGGAGGATCTGAGAATGCGATGGCGAGCTACTGAGGCACCCATCTTGATCGTCTCACGGGTGGCCTTGGAATCGTCACAGTGATAGACGGCATGTTGACCTGGGTCTCCGCTGTCCTTGCACTCATCTATGCATGCTTCTCGCATGGTCAACAACCGCTTATGGGCATGCATGGTCAACAACTTACGAGACTGATGCCAGGCCAGGGCCGCCAACCCACTGTCCGTCATGTACCGTATAACCAGGAATCCGAGGAGGCAGAGGCCGAACTTGCCGAATGAGTCATTGGGTTCACAATGGTGCAAGTAGTGGACGTGGATGGCGATGGAAGTGCACAGAAGGGTGATCCAGACGAGGGTCACCACCAACAGTGCCGCAAACCATTTCCGAACGTGTTTATAGAAATGTTGAACTCGCAAGATTCCTTCACCAAGATCATCGTTGAGCAGGCTTTCACATTCATTTATGTCGCTGTCGGATTCCTCCTCGCTGCTGTCTCCAGAATTTCCTATTGGCTCTTCTCCCACTTGTGTGAATCGAACGTGTTTAGAATGCTCTCTTCTTTTACCAACACGCGTCTTGCCATCAGAAGACATGATTCGCCGAGAGCGTGTGGAGAATCCTAATGACGTGCTGACGGCTGGGCAACGCGTTTGGAATAACATAATGCGTGATCGGGCGCGTAACTATTTAGGTCAGCAGAACAACATGCACGTTGCAACTATAGTTGGAGATTTGATCGACGCACGGATGGAAAATGAGCGGTTGCGGCGTGACTTGAGCGGGCTCAAACTGTATGCAAACACACTCGGAGAATTGCAACCGACTGTCCATCAGCCAGAACAGGAAGAAGATGATGAAAAAGTGGAGGATGGTGGTAGCGATGTTGCTAGGAGTCAATGGTTGGTCGATTTGACATGGGACGAGATCACCACGGCGGCATTGACCTTGGCTGATCGTGAACGGACAGATCGCATTCACGAGTACGAACAATTGTTGAACCTGCGTACCTACCCACAGCTTGGGTCGACTGCAGTCGTGACGGCAGACGAACATCGCGATTTGCTTCATCAGCAGGCTTATGTCTACTATAACCATCTGATGTCTGCCATAACAGAAGCCGTGCGAGATGCCGCCTCAAGGAGGGCACGACTGGAAGGTACAGAAAGCCAGCTGATCACAGAAATATTGCCCAGTCAGTGGTTCCTGGACTTTTTAGCGACGTTTAGTCGTGCCGAGCGAATCGGACCCGTGGAATACCCCAGGATAGCACATTTAGATGACGTCATGTTTCGCACAGTGAGGGGCTTTGCGATCAATGCTCAGGGTGCCAGCGATCGTGTGGAGTCCACCTTCATCACCGTACCCGTGGATGTCGTCATCCAACTACCTCGATTCGCTCAACTTTTCAGCGACATTTCGTTCAATCCCATGCCCGAAGACGCACGAGTTTTCCAGCTGGGGGATGCGGCTGCGTCTCCCACGTCGTCCCTGTACAAGGACTTTGAGCTGCTCGTTCACTACGCGTTGGCCACCACGCAGGACTATCGTGACTTCCTGGTCAACCCCCGTCGATATCTGGCTGGCGATCGACTTCAAGACACAATCAAGACAATAACTGCCACAGCGGTGAAACTGTTCAACACCTTTCCTGCCGATTGCCACTTTAAACCCTGTATGGTGCCTGGTGGTCATGGATATGGGCTGGAATTGGTTAAGAACATGGCGGGGGTGCCGCAGAAACAGAACGTGCCTGATCCTGTCATGAGCGTGCTCCGCGGCTTCATACTCGAAAACATTCAGGTGTACAAACGGAAACGACAGATGCCTGTGTACGGGGGTTTAGGGGTCATGGCCAATGACCCAATTAACGAACGGGTACTGTCACCGATTGGCCGCAAGTTGAATTTCGATCGAGGAGCGGTGGCAGAATTCACGCGCCTCTACAAGCGCATATCACCCGATAGGCCGAACGTCGTCAACGTCCAACTGGATCGGAGCGTGTCGCAGATGGTCTGCATTCACAGCCTGTACGGAGACCTGATGACTGCTGTGTTGGCCATAAATGTGCTACGACACAACTGCACCACTAGCATGGCCGATGTCACTTCATACCTGTTTCAAAAGGCCATATACGTGACCGAGAATGTGGTACGATATGCATCTACGCTGGAAGTGTTGCCCGGCTTGATCTTTTATGTGATGATGGGTGCCGGTAGTCGAGAAAAGAAATATGCTTCCCGCCATGCTATAGCGGCAGGTCAAACGGCCACTGACGCTCACATTACAGATGCCAAATTTTTTGAGGGGAGACCAGATCGTGTTGCCTTTTACGATGCGTTTGCAGCCTATTCGCACATGCTTCCGACGATAACGGAGGCCAAGATGGCTCGAGCCGTACCCGGTCTGGGATTTGGGGTCAATGCTCGTGTGAGCGGGGATCTGGTAGGTGCACGAACGCATGCTAGTGTGGAAGATCGTGGCATAACGGGCTCTCTTGCAGGCGTTCGATGGTTGGACGACGATCTCTACGAACAGCTGCGGTCTTCTCTTGCAAAATCTATCCAGACCGTTCGATCCGCCTACATCAACATTGTCACACACACCGTACGGGGAAATGGCTTTTACGGAGAACAGTCCATATGGCACTATTTCACGGACTTGGGTAGCACCTCTGTGGCACGCACCCAACCCATGGTGGACAAGCCCCTAACGACACCGTTGAATGTGCGTGTAAACTACGTAGACAAGAAAACGTTTTTCAATTTACCACTTGTATTTCGTGCAAGAAGTACATATGTGGATGCTAGTCGATTCACGCAGCATTTTGGTGGCATGGAGGGAATTGACCAACATCAATTCATGGCTGCGGCTGCCTCTGTGTTCTCAACTGCCACGAGTGACCTTCCGACCTACGTTCCTACTAGTCAGTAATTGCTCCCCAGCTTCCATTTCCCGGCGCGGACGCCCTCCAAGTAAATGGGTGCACCGACCCACCAGAGCAAGGTCAATCCACCCGCCAGATCAATCAGGTAGTTGGTAATCTTCCGGACGGTTTTCGGTGGGTGATAGTCGTGGTCGTCTACTTCTCCTTCCCCACGAGCCCACGCTCGGGCCTTCATTCTTGCATGTTTGTTGCTCATGGACGGGATTGCGTGAAGTAGGAAATCTAATGAGCTGATGGTCAACACCCATGCCCAAGATACGAGTACCATGAAAGCTGGTTGGCAAAACAGCAAGTTCTTGATCTCCACCACGACAGTGACGAAGGTGTATATGGTCAAAACTATGGTGCCTATGGTTATCAGCAGGATCAACCCGCCCGAGACCAACCTCACCCATTTCAAATTTTGGTGGATGCGCTTGCTTGTAAGAACGAGCAATGCTATAAACAAGAGGAACTCTACTCCCACGCCAGCACCAACCACGATCGGCGGTCTTTGGTAAATGTCCATGAGCACGATGGTGAGTGTGCCATCAGTCCGTTTCCCGTTGAGCAGCTGGCAGTCATAGCAGCATCGGGTGCTGCCCGTACAGGAAATGTTGGTAGCTGCTAGGCACGCATTGTAGGGTTCAACGTGTGATGTTGTGTAACATCCATTGAGTAAGCTGCATATGCGACGTTGTTCGGCTTGGATAACAGTGTCGGTCTCACTCAAGGTGTACCCTATCCAAAAGCGATTCACATAGATAGTAAACCCTATCACACACAACATGTGCACAAAAACCACTGCTCGGAACATGGCTGAGCTTTTACCATATCACCGATGTACGTGTTGCCCGAGATGCCACATTTCATCAAGTATGTCGAGATCAAAGCAACCGAAATCCAACAATTGCTACGAACACGTGCTAATCGGTGGGAATTTTCTTCTTCCAAAGAATGCCCCGAATGCACCCACATACGATTGTGGTGACAACTTTGTCACGGCCATTCAAAGGTGCAACTTGTTGTTTCGGGTGAGGACGTTCGATGTGCAGAATGAGAACAGGCTGCGGGATAAACTGGCTCTCATCAGTCAGGATGTAGGCATAAACGTGAATGTGGACTGCATGGACTATGCATCCTTGGAAACCGTTTTGCGTGAATTCCAGAACCGCGGACCACACCACCGAGCATTTGTGCTGTCTCCATTAGCTGAAATTCTGCACAACGAATGCACATGTGAACGCCGAGATTACATCAGTGTGGAAAAATCGTGGGCGGTGCAATCTCCCTTGCAACATTTGATCCGCTGTGTCACTCCTCGCGGGGTCATGAGCACGGCCGACAACACGTGGACCAAAGTGCCGATGATGGAGAGGCATAGGTCACTCATTTTCACCAATGGCACTGCCCATGAAATGAACGAGCATGACATCCAGATGGTCTTGCCTGCCCACAGAGTGTTCTGGGAGCGGAAAGTGCAGGATCAGCCACAGTCTCTGTACCTGGTCATAGGACCAGGTGATGAGCTGTTGTGCGGGGCAGACTGCTTGGCTGGGTGCGGCGACGACACCTCTCAAGGGAGCGAAGCGGACCTGCTGGTAAAGGCTCGCATACTGAACGGGACACGTGATGAAATTGTTTATGACCAACAATACACAAGCATGTTCTTTGTAGCTCCACAGCACTGGACGGACCAGGCCGTGGCTGAGACGATGGCGAGCAGGTGCAGGCAGTACACACGATGCGATGACTTGGCATCTGTTCGGATTATGGACTTGGCAGTATTGCGGTTAGGCACACTACCGGTGACCTCCAGCGGTTTCAAATGGAAACACGACCAACCCAACAGCGTGGTGATACCGCGCTACGATTTTTGTCCGGGTCATTGGTTCCATCTGACCTTCTCATACCGTGCCACAGATGATACGAATTTGCGGCGAGATCGTAAGGGAGCTGTGCCATTGCCGGTGAAAGGCGACCAACGAAATCGTGACCAGCTGCCGCATTCTGCTGATGAGCCCACGCAGGCATATTCATTATCCATGCACCCCCCGGCACCGAAGCAATTGCGACAGGATCATCCATCCAGTCACCCGCAAGAAGATTTAACCCCCATAAAACACAAATTGCCTCCAGGCAGAAGGTCCAAAGCAAGCAAATTGCACATTGCAGAACCTGTTCCTCCACCAGCCAGCAGACCGGTAGCCACCATTGGAAGACGGACAGGTCCGCCTATCCAGGTCCGTGGTGTAATTGCAGACAGCGACTAGAATGGGTCAAACTCGGAAATTGGTGGAGGGTGATGATGTTGTGCTTCGACGGCTGTTCTCAGCCACTATCGAAAGAAGGCGGGAAAATGCAGCGGCTGCCAAAGCTCATGTGAAACGATACAAATCCCAGGAAGGAAAATGTCGTAGCGTGTTCATGTTGCCTTTCAAATCCTCATCACTAGCAGAGCTTATGGGTCCCACCCACCCAACAAATGGTGCATTATCCAGTTTGCACCTTCACGCTAACACAGTGTTCAGGGACGATTTTCAACTCTCCCCACCACTTTGTAGCGGATTCCAATGGTGGCATTACAATGAAGATACAAGCACCAACTTTGCTCAGGAGAACGTTGCTGTACACATCAATCGTATAACAGCTTACGATCTCACCGACATAGATTGTCTTGTGCACGCGTTGGATGACGTGTGTTGGCGAGTTGTATTCCACAAACTGATCACCCTTCCCATGGGCATGCGGCGGACCACCACTGACTTGAACATAAAGGATCGATGGGGGCAACTCGTAATAAGCAGGAAGGCTCAATGTGCACCGCACATCAGCATTAATTTGGCACCGCACTTGGCGGCCATGATCCGAGACATGAACATGTTAGTGCGTAAAAAGGCAGAGGACCGATCGCATGAGTTACTGAGACGTACGCAGGTGGAAATCGAACTGGAAGTTGACCACGAAAATGGGGAAATGTACCAAGTTGTAAGATTTATCACCCAGTTCCCAGAACAGACCACAGGCTGCGGTGTAGATGTGGACAGTAAGACAATCTTTGGTTCCCTCGTACATTTACACTAACAACCTTCGTGCACATATATGTCTCCTTTCCATGGTGAGAGAACGTGGTAGGGTGTAGACATCCATGTCATCAAGGTGAAGCCTACCTCGTCAGAGAAGGATGCATGCTACATTTGCATGACTAACAGTGCCGTTATCGTGATTGAATTTCGGCGATGTGCTACGGTCATTCACAAGTGCTCTTCCCCGTGCAGGATACGTGGCTCGATATTGACCGGCGTTGTGCGCGTGTTCGGGTCTAAAAATATAGCGCACCTCTTTCGCTCCACAGTATAAAGGTGACGACGCTCAGATCACAACCAGACAAATCGTACCACCATGACAGACTCTCCTCAGCGTTCCCTGGATGGGATTGTGTCGGACTGCCGAGCGTGGCTGATTCGTGCAGGCATACCTTCATCGGGTATACTCCCAGAACGTCTCCAAACAGTGACTGTTCTCTACAGGCAACTACTCACTACAGCTCTCCTGGTGCGAGAGATGATTGGTGACACGGTATCAACACAACAACTCCTGGTGGCCAAGACATGTGTCGGGAACGGGATCCATGTTGAGCTGTATGGGTCGAGGGCAGATGCACATAGGGCAGAGATGGAGCTACGTGGAAAGTTTACTCAGTTGGACACCGTCACAATCCCCCTAAGACATGGTGATAGAGGGTTACTCTACAGCTCCACGGTGGTGACCCATGAGAGGTCAACAGCTGCCTGTGCCACACAGGAAGCACAGGAGCCATTCAGCATGCAGGCGGATATGGAGAAGTTCGGGCAGACAGCTGCGCGAAGGCGGCTTACCACAGCTTTGAAACAGGACACACCTAACAGCAACTCGGAAAAGCTGTGGCTAACTTTACGCAATGAGGAATGTACGGGTGATGGCCAACCGTTGGTGTGTATAATTTGCCTGACTGAAATATCGACTGAGAACGTTTATCGACCACCATGTTGTAAACGTGCAATGTGCGACCTGTGTGTGGGTTTGTTGACTAACACATGGATTCGGAAATTCGAACACTTCGAATCTAGGATGCGGTGTATGGCATGTCGCACCGACCACGGCTATGTCGAGCTGTTGGCCTTAGCAAAAGACTTTGGTGAAGTGCGGTTCATGGAGCGCTACAAGCAGATCATTGAAGAGATGGAGAATACCCTGGCGGTCTCCAATATATCGCCATCAGCATCGCCGAACTAAGCCGGGACACCTGTAGTGCCGACAGCTTAGCGTGATCCTACAGCAAACAAAAGACTCACAAGAAATATGTGCTTGTATGCTCATTTTATTTGGTATTCATGCATGTATTTAAAAAAAACATAAATATTTATGTGTGCGTTTGTTGATTTCTCACGTCGTGTTACTGATGTTGATCCAATGATGTGAAGGATGACAGTTTCGTTCGCGCTCGTTTATGAAAACTGGCAGCAGGGAACTTGCCTCCATCTCCCGCTACCACTACCGGCAGCGGGAGATGGAGGCGAGTTCTCCTTCAGTGGCTCATATATCCATCTCTCTCCTCTTTCACTCACATATACATTCTTGTTGGCTAAAAAGATTCAACACCCAAATAAAACTGACTCAGTCTATCTTCGTAGGAACACTCACAGGAGAGACTGCGTCTGTGAGAATAAACTTTCATATTATAGTCAAACCTGTCAACCTTGGCTGTTTGAAAAAATGGACAGGTGGTTGTTGTAGGAAGGTGACTTGTTGGAAACCTGTAGGAAGTCCTACCACAGAGAGAGAGAGAATACCTCCAAGTAAGGGATACTAGTTTGAGACTGTTGTTTCCATCCATTCAACCCTGATATGTGGTTTGACACTGTCTCCGTCATAGAACGCATGACTGCCCTCACGTTCAGAAAGACACAAATTCTGATTGCTTGGAGGTGAATGGATCCTAACAATTTTATTTTGGGGTAGGCTGTACCCTGTGGCGGTGGCGGTGGCGGTGGCGGTGGCGGTGGATGGGGGACTATTATATTGTATAAGAAAATAAAAAATA
>JAUOBU010804230.1:0-16409 GCA_032360585.1 Nereis procera | reverse complement strand
TACATTGTCGCACACAATACATTACAAGATGAACACAGAGAGTTAAATTTACCTTTGATGAAATAGAAGTAAATACTCCTTCCACTGAACACATCCATTTACCTGGAAGTGAAAGTGGGTATGGTAGTTGTACTTCGAAGTGTGAAGGAGTGTTTTCTGGATATAGAGCTATTGAATCTTTACTTGAAAGATAAATAGTGAAGAATAGTTCTCCCATTCTAATTCCAAATCACAGTATCCTCTTGCTTCCTATAAGTTCATATTCATTATTTAATTTTTTTCAGATCGGCCTCTGGAATCCACTGATTGAATTTTTGTGGGAATCCAACGAAGCTTACAAAATACTCTTTCTTCACACGTCCCTTGGAATCTTTTGTAGTTCGTTGTTTTACAATCTGATTTATGTCGTACAACTTGTTCAAGTTTGGCTCCATCACACGCTGAAGTTCCTGCGAATAAAAGCTCCCAAATAACACCTCACCTTTACCATCTTTGATTTTGTATACCGCCACTCCATCTCTAACCCGTCTAGAGTGGATGTGGAATATTTCAGTACTCCATTTCTGTTTATATTCGGTGGCTAATTTTCCTTGTCGCATACTTATTCGAACTGGAGTACCGATCGGAAATTTGAATTTTACTTTTGATCGAATTTTTTCCACATCTAGTTGCTTCTTACCATCCACAACAAAAGGTCGTGTGAGTTGGGTATCCATTTGTAATGATGATGAATGTGAAGAGGTTGACTTCTTACTCCTCTTGCTTCTGTTGAGAAGTTGGTTCAACTCGATCTCCATGGCATTTCCTCTGTAAGCTTCATTTGGAGTCATCCCAATTGCTGAGTGGAATGTGTTGTTGTATCCCTCAACAAGATCTTGAAGGACATCAATATAAGTAGTAGTCCTTTTGTCCTGCATGTACTTTTTCATCCTCTTTTTTAGACTTTTCCAACATCTCTCAATGAATGCTGCCTGACTTAGATTTGATGTGAATATCTGCCCAATCTTCTCCTTATTCAGGAAGTCTGATACAGTTACATTAGTGAACTCACTCCCCCTATCAGAGCGAATAGTGCGTGGATTTTCTCCTACCTCATAAAAGATTTCTTTCAATGCAGCTACAATTGCTCTACCCGATTTTGATTTGAGCGGGCGAACAAACAACTTCCTTGAGAAGCTTTCAATTCCTCCAATGAGGTATCTGAATCCCCCATTTTCCCCCATATATGAAGACAAGTCAGCTAGATCGAATTCAAAAATCTTAACAATTGGTGTAACTTCAATTTTATTTGTCTTGAATTTTGATCTCACCTCTTTATTCAAAGTATATGTATCTTCACCAGCTAGGAAGTTTTTAATTTGATCTAGGGATATCTTAAACTTCCCCTCTTTTCTTACAGTGTAGTGAAGCTTATTTGCAGACTGATAACTTCCACCCTTATTGAGGTTCCTGTAGAGGTTCCTTAAGTAACGTTGCCACTTCATTTTTCACCGGCGTTTGTTTCACGAGCTATTTCAACAACAGTATTTCTTTCTCCCCTACGAATTTTCGGTGATGGAAGAATATACCCCAAACTTGCTGAGAGAAGTGAAACCCAAACTCCAGAGTGTTCAGCTCCTATGCTGAGGTTAATGATGCATGCTATGCAAATGATGTAGATTAGTACAGCTTGTACATAGAAGGCTTCTTTCGACAAGGTCTTCTTTCTTATACACAACTTGGGGTAATTGTCTTCAGTTCCTATACTACTTTCTCCACCAACGCCAAAGGGAGTGTTGCGAAAGGCTCCAGTATGATCTAAATCACCTGAAACAGATGGTGATGGGAGGTTTTCGATTCGCACTGTATCCATCCTCTTTGATGAAATCTGTGTTGTGTATCAGTCGAGAAAGTGTCATTTCAAGATTCCCTCCTATGAACTATTGTTCCTTTTTGAATATATATTGTGAATCTATCTTTCCATCTCATCAGATTTTGTATCAATATGAGCAACACATGAGTATTATTTCTCTGATGGTGTTCTCCACCAAGAATAGGGAATACAAAGAGTTTTTAATTCCAGTTACGACTATACTTCCAGAGGGGAACACAAGAAAAGCTATTCCCTTCTTCTTGAAACTTGCTGCTTGCATTATCTCTGGCTCATAATTTCCCTCGAAACATGTAACAATATCACTCATAGAAACTTTGAGTTGGTGGGGTAGTTTACATGATGCTGAAATGGCTTGCATTCTGATATGTCTCACTCTAGGGTTAATACCCATATTATCCATTAAGCGCAGAAATTTTCTCATGTTTCTTCGAGCCTGTTCGACAGTTGAGCTACCATTCACCGATATGTAACCTGATGGAAATATCAATGCAGCAGCTCTCCCTCTCCCAATCTGTCTATGCCTCCACACAGCACAGTTCATTTTGCTTGGGTCAAACACAATGTTGTATGCACGTGATACGACATCTTTCAGACATACTCTAATATGCATTTTACTACCACACAACACATTAGTGCATCTGAGTTCAATCTCAGAGATCAATCCACAATCGATGTAACTTTTCCCTTCTGTCTGCCAGAGTAACAACTTTTCTCTTTTTCTTCTGGAGAGATGGTTGGATGTCTTCAGGGCGAATGTCTTCATTCTGATTTATTTCTCCAGAAATCTGTGAAGGTGATTCATGTGGTGTATAGTTGAATTTGTTATTATCTGAAGGGAGTGGAGGGGAGGATGGAGTAGTAGAGATGTCAGAGCAATTTGATGTATTCTCTTGAATGCGATGGTTGTCTCCTCCTCCATCTGTTTGAGTTTGAGAAGAGGAGTGAAGCAATTTATCAGATCGTTGATCGATGAGTGAGTTGTTACTCGAAGATGGAGGTTGATTTACACCTATACTTGAATGTGATTCCTCTTCTGAATTCAGTTGCGAAATCTTATATGAAGGTATCAGAACAAATTCCTTCACTTTTCCTTCCTCTTGACCTCTGAATCCCGCCATATTAACTCGTCAATATTCCGAAAAATAATTTTAACAAAATTAAATGTTTCATGTGTGTGGGAAAGTATGATCCTTTTTCGAGTAATACCTCCAATATCCTCCTCTGAGATTGATCGAAGAAATGGTTTCAACTCCCTCAATTTCTGCTTTTTACCTTGAGAGAGACCGAATGAACCATACAACACATTCAGTGCAACAAGTGAAAGAGCCTCTACTTGTTTCTTTGTCATGCGTTTCAACAGATTCTTTTGCAATTCTTCATCTTCTGGTCCATTAAATACTGCAAAGAAGAACGCTCTTTCCCCTCTGACAAGGTTTATCGATGACATGACTAAAATCTGTATCACCTATGCTCTTCCTATGATGTACTCACTCATCCCTAAAGCTATAGAACTTGGTGATTTCATGAGGAAGTACACATGTTCTCAACCTCAGCTGTTCTGGAGTGTTTGCTGTCATGTCAATTACCAGGTACCCATATTTCTGAACCTTCATTGCCATCTTGTATGCTTGAACAATGGCATCTCTTTTCCAGGGGAATGTTTGTCTACTCAATGTTTCAATCTGATCACCACCTCTTGGATTTTGAAAGAGGCAGAAGTATGATGCGTTGAGTGTAATTGCTCTACTATATTTTCCCTGTTGGAAAAGATTGTGAGTTACAAATATGATTGAAGTTCCCTCATGATGGGCTCTAACTGTAAAATAATCTAAAATTAATTTAGATGTCACAACTTCCCTCATGAGATCATCAATGACAAGTATTATATGTTTTTTTCGTCCGTCAAGATTTCTCTCCAACATGTCTTCATCTGGTAACCCCTTATGAAAATCAATGTTGGCAACTTCATCCTTCATCTTATCGAACAAGGGTTGCCATGATGAGTAACAGTACAGGATAACAATCTCCCTGTTGGAAGTGTTTTCAAACATTTCTTTCGCATTCTTGAGGAACTCGAATATGAAAGTAGTTTTCCCACTTCCTGTACGTCCACAGATGAGGAAACTTGAATTTTCCTTAAATAGCATTTTTCCAGTTCCAACAGGCCCACTCAAAGATATCTGCTCATTAGAAAAGGACGCCATGAGGAAAAGGGGTGGATGTTATGCTCTGTATGAGACATATGGGGTAGAGAGAATAACAATGACACCTTCCTAAGAGCAATGAAATCTGGACTGTGGTCCACAAAATTCTATTCCCATTCACTCAGACATGATGACCCATCATCTCCCTCTCCTTCTTATCATTTTCATTCAAGCTTTATCCCAGTGAATAACACAACTTAGAAATTATCACTTCACATGATACTATCTCAATATCGAGTTTATTTCTAAGTAAAGCACATTACTAGTGTAGTACAGTAAGAAACATTAAACCATTACTCATCACATGTAATTTACATATAACTCCACAGGTGGCATCACACAGATATCACCTTCGTATATCAAAAACAATAAAGAAGATCAATCACATAGAACACAGAAGAATGTATTTCAAATGAATCTCTAATCACACTTCTCACACACTATCAATCGTGATCAATACCCTATCGGGAGAGAAGAAAGGTCTTGTGAGAATATACGTTTGTCTGAAGATATTTTATAATGTTTACTTAATTGTCTTGTATTAACACTCATACATCTTTTGATTCTGAAAATGTGTGGGTTAGTAACCTCAACCTTAATTCCACTCTCATTAGTATCATGCATGGGTGTGTCATTATTAATAGATGAAGATATTTCATCAGATGGGTGTGATAATGTCTTTGCATATTCCTCTATCATATGTTTCATGGTAGAAATATTCATCTGCTCAGCTGCACCAACGTTCAAAGTGAACCCCTTGTACTTCATCACACTTTCACCATTTGATGTCATATATGCATAACTTTTGGGACCGGTGGCTAAAAAGTGAGTTATTCTTGAGTCTTGTGGAAGTTCAGATGTTAGGTCTCCCAAAAAACTACCCAATTCAAGCACTTGTTCCTCATTGTCTACTCTGTAGATAATAGAATCAGTATCACAGTACATACTTCTCTCACCACACTTATTGAGAAGAGAATATAGTTCTATTCTTCCATATGCTGTGATGAATGAGGCAAGCACAACATTATCACCCCCTCCAGAGTGTACAGCCTCTGTTTTTGGGCTGGATTCGAGAATAAGAGTATCCTCATCAACTACATTGAAATCAACTACTTTCCTTGAAGGATCAGTGACTATTTTAAAAAGTTCACTAGGATTCTCCCCATTTATTATGCTAGTCTTTGTTTTTCCAACTCTCTGGGCCAATTTTCCATACATGCTGTTCAACAACAACTTAGCTATGTTACGTTTAGCTTGGTTAATTCGTATCTTCTCAATATCCAATGTTATCCCCTCTATTTCACGATAATTGTCAACAAATGCCATCTTTTCCTCCTCGGAAATACATGATGATGGAAACCCACTATTCTCAGTTTTCATTTTCAGAAAGAGATCAACATAGTCAGCAAATAAATTCACCTTTTCCCCAGTAAATGAATCTATTGAATTGTCTGTAGTGAAATCGTAATGGTATACTTCATATACTTTGATAATTTTATACCCTTTTTCAATTGCAAGATGAAGTTCAGGTGTAACCCATGTTCCATCCATAGCACGTTCATCTTCAGAACACTCACAATGAGTAGGTGGGGGATCATGGGAAGAGCAACTGTTGCAGAGAGAGAAGAGAAGCTTCCCCCTACAACGTAATGGGAGAACTGGAAAAAGAAGTCCTCTTGGGGGAAGAACTCTTACCTTAGCAATTCCAAAATATGACTGCATACTTAAATCAAAATCACCTTTCTGAAAGTCACGGGTTAATATGGATGGGTGACCAATGGGGAATATCTTATTCTTCATCACATAAGGATACAAAGAAGTGACATCCACATATTCTACTCTAGGAACAACTGTGTTATCATCAGCACGCAAATGCATGTTGGAAGGAGATTTCATTTTAGGAAGAAGTAACCAATTTTCATCCTCTGAATATCCCATCAAAAACACCTCTGTCCTTCCCCCGAAGTATGATTCCCTAGGATCTAGAGGTTCCTGAAAATCATTGAGCGAATTAACAGCAGCTCTAACAACAAGATCTTGCTTTAACAGCAATCGAAACTCGTGCTCCCAACACGTTCGTACAATAAACCCCATAGATATCAAAAGATCTGTTGTATTTTGAGTTTCTTGATAGATCTCATGCAGAGTTCTTTTCGTTCTCTGACAATGAATTCTCTCTCTTTGATGTGGATAGCAATTCTTACAACAATGAAACCAACATCCATGAAAGAAGAAAATTGTGTCCCCCGGTACAGCTGACAAGAGCACGCTTTTGATAGGTAAATGTCGATTATCACCTGTGAGAAAACCATCTACATATATTACTCTTCCACCATGAACTCTTATACCGATCTCACTCCAATTGTCTGCATGGTAGATGGATATTCCTTCTAGTTGACTAATATACCCAAGCCATTGGAGTGCTATTTTACTATGACCATGTAAATATGCTCTATAACCTCCCGGGGGAACACGCGGGATATCAGTTGAGACAAACTTCTTCCTAGCTATAGTGAGTTCTGGGGGAAGGTGATCTAAACTAACCATACCTCTACCATCTTTGAAATCAATTTTAGTTTCTCCACCTCTACTGACTCCCTGGTAAGCATCTGCAGTATTTATGGATGAAGTAGGTGTGGGAGAACTAATAATAGTATCAGTATTCGTAGTACTACTTTGAACAGTTTCATTAGTATCATGCATTAGACCTAGGGAAGGTTTGACTTTCAGTGTTATGATGTTGTTTTCAGATATGAACTTTGTCTGAAAGATCCTCATAGCTAGACTAGCCAAAGTTATGCATTGGGAAAATGGGTCAATTGATGTTGCTTCCTGCACAAGAGAACGAAATTTGGTACATGCAAATCTTAGAATGGCTACATCATTTACGCAGTATGCTATTAGGTGTTCACGGCAGTTGAAAACACATGCATTTATAACTTTTTCTGAATACCACATCCAAAATTTTTCAGCAACATGAGGTTTCATAGTAATAACTGAATAAAACTCGCTGTGTGGATAGGGTCCTATGTATTCCTCATTTTCTTTCTTGTTGAATAGATGAGGGAAGAATCCTTTACTTATTTCAGAATCAATTTCAGTGAGAGATGGGGAATTTTCCAATTCAAAAGCTTTGGGTAATGCACTCAGAGGATATGAGACGAACTTGTAAAAGTCTATAAATCGTAGAGAAATTGGTGACTCCATCTCCATATATAATAATTTGGAGCCAGAAAATATTACCTTAGCAGGTTGAATTTGTTTCTTCTTCATGATCTCGTGTAATAATAAAATGTGATCGAATCCACTTCCATTGTGGGAAATAACGGTACTACCATTGTGTTCATCTCGAATTAACCAGTCCAAAAATCGTGTAATGCAATATTGACCAAAGAAAATCTTCTGTCGCAATCCACAGTGAACGTTAGCACAAACCTGACTCTGTTTATAGTCTCTGACACCATCCTTCTTACCTCTCAGCTTACACCTTATAGAACATCGATCACCACACCTATCACATGCAAGGTCATCAGCAAATGGGAGTGAGTAACATTCATCACAAACCTTCTGACTCACAACTAGGTTAGCCTCATGTTTCAAGCTTCCACACTCACTCGACTTACAATTCAAACATCTAAGACACTCAGAACATGGGGAGGTAGCTTCCACGCAAGCACTACACCTATTCTCAGGAAGCATTCTCCCAGCATCACATTCGAAAATGTCTTCCTGTCTAGTCTCTATATCAAAAAAGATAAGCACCCTATCACGAGTGTTCTTACCATGCTTACTATTTAAACTTTTACTCCTAACAAAACACTCATGCCTGTCTACAAAGAAGGATTCACATTTGCTACAATAGTACTCCCCACATATGTGTTCACTCCTCGAACGATATGAGTACTTCATTACCTTCGAGCATTTGGAACAATTCCATTGAATGGTGCACAGAGATGAGATGTGGCGCACATAACAGTTCCAATTCTTAAATGTAGTAGAGCACTTTCGACAACAAATGTAACCTTCATCCACACATTCCAAACTACAATAACTAGAATTACACTGTCTGCATTTGGGAGGTAAACAACAATTGACAGAATCATTCTTCTTCACACGACAACACTCTTCACAAATTGCTCTACTATCAAAAAATGCATGTAAACGAGTTATCGAATCATAGTGAAATGGTGACATTGGGTCACAGTCATCAAGTCTGTGGTGATATACATACACTTTCACCCACCCCAACGCTTTTATGTGATCTGATGGTTTTCGAACAAATGCTTGACCACCCAACTGAGAAACAACATACACCCCACATTTGAGAACATGTTCGAATTTACATATGTCCTCAAGAGAAAAAGAGTTCTTCCCCTCAAGTCCAGCCCTTCTTATCAACTCAGCCAACACATCATCCTGGAATTTCCTTCGTGGATCACGCAAGCGTTTATAGATTGAAGGAGAGCATTTCAGATATCTAAACATTGTTGAAATTATACTAGTATCACACTCATTCTGTAACTGTAGGAAATTTGGATGTGGTATCTGAGAGTGAAACCCCCAGGAAACTAAGATTGCACGTGGAAGGCAAGACTGATGACCATCATTCTTTATCCTCACAACACTGCGTTTTGAGTAGATTGAGTCAGTGTCAACATTTAATAATTCCAAAACTTTAGCAGAACCACCACCCTCTAGGGAGCGTAAAACAGATACAGAAATTAGGAAAGAATGATCTATTGTAACTGCCCTCTTGGATTGCATCACTGTAGCAATGGTATGCATTAAATCATTCAAACTCACTTCAAGAAATTTCTGAGTTGGGAATATTATGGGGACATCCAACCCCTCCTGATCAACAACTATTTTGACCAAGTCAGATGGGTGAGTTGTTCGTGAGAATGACTCTAATATTTTTTCAAATATTGATCTTATAATCACCTGTACCTCTTGATGTGAAGTAGAAGTGATAGATGAAAGAAATCCCTGAAGTGGGGTAATTTTGAAGAGTGAACCACTAACCAATCCCCTCCGAAAAGTTGCCAAGGGATAACGTTTCACTTCAAATAGAGTATTACCATGTTCATCATCAACCACAGGTGAGTCAATCATTACCCCAGCTCTGTCAGAGTGTATACGGAATTCACCATTCCCACCATCACCATCACTGTCACCACCACCATGATCACCATCACCACCACCACCACCACCACCACCAACACCACCACCACCACCATCACTGCCACCACCTTCACCACCACCACCACCTCCCCTAAATCGACTATCTACTCCCCCATCATCGACACCATTGGGTCGATGAGTATTGCCTACATGTGATGTAGATGGTAGCACAGTACTGGAATTTTGTGAAGATGAGGTCATAGAGGATGCTGGAGGTGAAGAGAGAGAGCGAGCAGAGTGTTGTGAGTTCGAACGGAGAGAATACTTGTGGCTCGGGGGAAAGTGGGTGGAATCCATCCTACGTGCACCTCCTATTTGCTCCGAACAACTGAAGTCCTACAACAGAGTCATAATGATAGAATATAGAGGGAGCTTATAGCTCATATGTACAAGGGAGAATGTGAGTGGGTCCATCATGCACTCACATTCATTCATCAACTGTTAAACAACTTTCCCCCTTCATAAATTAATGTGTGTATCCATAAAGAGATGTATACATGAGAGTGAGTGAGTAAGTACACACAGAGTATACATAAATATTTGTATAGAATGCTAGATAGAGTGATATGTGTAGGGAGAATGCCATACGATGCGAGTCTATAGATTGGAATGTAAACTTACATGTATTCTCCCATACATTCATGGATACATATTTATTCACATGAGTGCATGCACACATTGGTACATATGTGACGATACATTCATGAATGTATTCCTTGATGTATTCATACATTAATGTATACAAACATTCATCTGATTTATATATGTGTTCCTATATATATGTGACTATAATTATGTACACATTGTACTTCTTTCTATGAGTGAATACATTCAGATATTCACTCACTCATATACCCCAACCCATGATTACAATTAAACTACTAATATTTGTCAATACCTTGTGATGTTCTTCTAAATGAATCAAGAGATCTTGGACTCGTGAAAATACGCAAGATGATCTCTTCTCCATGTTAGTGTGACTTCCCCAGCACATCCAACAAGCAACAACACCTTCCTCTCTCACTCTCTGGGGAGATTCTTCACTATTCCCATTCACTTGAGAAAGCAATCCAAGAGATGACGAGGTTAACCCCCTATTGTCTCTCACTAGCGTGCCAAGATGGGAAGATGAGTGAACTTCCTGCTTCAAAATTGGATAGCTGATGTGAGGTGTTAGTTCTCTACTCTCCTCATTCCCAGATTTAGAAATACCAGAAGTGTGAGTATGGGCTCTAGATGTTAGAGTAGTACAGTATAGTCCACCATTTGATAATGTGGAGGGTACGAATGATGTTTCACCTCGAACTTCCAGAGCTGTGTCTCTATGATGATACTCATGCTGATGGTGGTGCAATTTGTCTTGAAGATGAACATAGGAGGTGTCCGAGGATGATCTCACAGTATGGTGAGGTGAAATATTCGATGCATCATTCACACAGATTTCAGGTTCAAGTGAGGTATTTTCATTGGAGGGATGATTTGGACCCAATGCGTCGTAAGGTGTGATGTCTTCTCTTGGCTCTTCCTCCTCTTCATTCAATTCTGTATCCGTGTCCTCATCTTCCTCGTCCTCCTCCTCATCATCATCATCATCATCATCAGCGTTCTCCCCCACGTAGTCACTACTCCAGCTATCATCGCTCACATCATCTTCATCTTCATCATGATCTTCTTCTTCTTCTTCATCATCATCTTCTCCTTCTTCTTCTTCTTGGTCTTCTTCCTCCTCCTCCTCCTCCTCCTCCTCCTCCTCATCATCATCATCATCATCATCATCATCATCATCATCATCATCATCATCATCATCATCATCATCATCATCATCATCACCAATTCTAGCATAAACATATTCACTACTCTGCGTGTGAGAATTTTCATCAGATGCTTCTTCATTTACCTTTTCAATACTCTCAGATGGAACAGTGGGTATTATACTGAGTACTTCAGCATTCATTGAAGTATAATCGTGAAGATCAGAGGGAACACCATCAGCACAAGTATCACCACGAGAGGTGGGGGTAGAATAACATATTTGTGTTTGATTAGGGTTATTAATGAAAGGAAGAGAATCCAAAGGAACAAAATCATATCGAGAAGAGCATTCACCTGAATCAGAGTACAATTTCTTACGAATGTGCAGATTTCTCATTCTTGCAAATGCTTTTCTCTTATCAAAGTGAGAGTGAGGAAAGAGTTGTTTTGTAGCACTACCTTGTACATTCAGTTCTCTGTTCACAAGGGGTGCTTTACTACTCTCCATTCCCAAGAAAATTAGGTCGGATTTCAAATCATCCAACTCATCAAAGAGATTACGGTTTGATTTCATGGGTTTCTGGGAATCAGCTCCCATTCCATGAACATGGTGTTTTAATTTAAAAGCAGATTTAGGTATATCACGAGAGCAACCTTTTCTTATAGGAGGTGAGTGAGGAAGAGAAGTGGAATAGAATTTAGGTTTAGGAATCGAACCTAATATGGAGGGAAGTCTAGTAGCAGAGTCGGAGAGGTAAGAATTATTACAACACCTGGGATGATGAGTGTCATTGTGGGAAGTGCTTCTTGTCTCAAACTCCCTCGCACGCTCACGATCACGCGGATGTGACGCATATGATGACCGTGAAGAATGTGATGGTCCATCTCTCTCACACTTGCGAAAATTGGATCTGGGGATGGCGTGTTTCACTCGCTCTGTTTGCTTCTCTTTCTCCCGCCGCATTTCCCTCTCCTTTTCTCGCTGTCTCTCTTTCTGGATTATTTTCTCACGTCTCTCATTCTCCTTTTGCTCCCTCTTCTCTCTCTTCTCCCTCTCAATGCGCTCACGTCTCACCTTCTTCTCGCTTTCTTTCTTCTCCTTCTTCTCCCTCTTTTCCATTTCCTTTCTAACCTTCTCCTCCTGTTTTGAGTGAGCAATCTTTGTCTTGGAAGACATACAGTTACTAGACATTGAAGATACATTATTACTAGATTTGAGTGGTAAGCTGAGCTTACTTCTTTCCCCTTTGGAGGGTAGTGAGCTCCCATTTATGTTTATCTTGGGATGTGAATAGGATGAATTTATATTTTTGGGGGTGAGGTTCTCTTTGGATTCAGCAGGCTCGCTCGCAATAGAGGTTGAGGACAATTTCAATTCATTCGTGATACTTTCCACAGCTGCCCTAACAACATCAAGACCAGAAGCTACCTTCGATTCAGTTAAAACATCAGTAGACGATTGATTTCTCAATGGAAGAGAGGGGGTGGGGTTGAGATCTCTCTCTTCATATTCGTCAATTTCACTCGAATGAATCTCGACCTCCACTGGAAGTTCTGATACACATTCATCTGCATTGTTTCTGGAGTGTGTGTCACAACGTGAAACATCATGAAAATCACTTGTAACAGGAGTGACAGAGTGAAAAATTTCTGACACCTGAGCGGGAGTTAATGCTAATTCCGACGGGATGGATGTTTTAGTGTGAAACAGGTTACATTCCTCTGGTACTTTCTTGTCTTTACCTTCAATAGAATGGAGTGAAGGAATACATATTTCACTAACAATATCCGATGAATGAATAGAATGAGACATGTCATTTGTAGAAGATTGGTTAAAACCATTCAAGCACACTTCATTGGGGGTGGAGGAATAACACTTGAAATTAGGAGAGTGAGGAAGTGAGATAATAGAAGTGTTTTCTCCAGGGACAGAACCTCTCTCCACAACAGTGTGTATACAGCTTTCAGTAACAGACAACACTTTTACATCAGGTGAATGATCAACAGTTTGAGGATGATTAAAGTGAGAACCAGATTCAGTAGAAGTAGTGACACATTCTGACACAATGGACCCGATGTCTCTTTTTCTAATATCATCATTGGTAAGACATACATCATTTGCATTACTCTTATTAGAGGACATTTCAGCATTACATTCACTAACTACATTGTCAGCAACTAGATGAGAGGTGGTAGAGAGAGAATGACTTCTCACACCATCAGAGTGAGATGAGTGTGGTGAGATGGATGGAATTTCAGATTCAATCTGTGTCGTGAGATTACTCATATTAGCAGATTCAAAATGAACTGATTTTACTTTCTTACTCGAGTTATGTTCCCCTTCCCTCTCACCACTCATCTCTTGGTGAGATGCTTTGCGTTTCACTCTAGTCTTTAGAATGCTACACCTCCCCCTCTTCACCTGTGAAATACATTCACCTTTGGTTCTTTTACTTTGAGTGGACGATGAGTGCAATGCTACTGCTGTTGCTGCTGCTGCTGCTGCTGATGATGATGATGATGATGATGATGATGATGATCTGAGGTTTGTGGAAGACGAGGATGAAGGATGGTGAGAAGATGATGAGCTTGCTTGTGCTGTTTCTGATCCCCGCTTCTTAGCTCCACCATGATGTTTCTTCTGATGTGATGATCGGTGTTTCTTCTGATGTGATGATCGGTGTTTAGAGTGGTTCTTTCTCCTCCTCGAGTGAAATACATTCCGCATCTCTCGTCCAAACGATGCCATTGCTCTGATATAGCACTTGGCCACCTTCCTACAAAATCCAAATAATTCAAGGATAGTAATCACACATGCAGAAATAATACTTTGACGATTATGTCATCGATAATAACAAAGGGGAAATGGAGTTAGGAAGACTAAGATTAGTGGAAACATGTACTCTCTTCATCAAATATGATTCACTCGAGGAACCTCAGAGCAGTTCAATCACACAACGATGACTCTCATGTCTTATGTATGAATGAGCTCACTCAAGGGAGATACAGTTTAGTAACACTTAAGTATAGGTAAAAGTATGGGATCGGAGGATTACTTTTTTAAACTCACTTACATCGCCATATATGCCTTGCATTCGGCAGTTCCAGCTCTCTTATAGCTGTGATGATTCCGTTTAGCTACTCTCTTCTCTCTACTAAAAGATTCATCGCTGGCATTCGAGACATCACTCGCATCGGAGGAAGAAGTATTGCTTTCTTGATCGATCAAGTAGGAATCATACTTTTCACCTCGATGAAGGTTAGTTGTGTGATGGTGTTTGAACGAGGGGCGAATATCACTATCCTCATCTTCCAACTCAGATCCTAAATAAGTGTCATTGCTGCCATCGTCAGACAGGGAACCACCAGAAACACACTCATCTTCGTCATATCCACAAGCTTCAGCATTGCCATCATCATCATCAAACATCTTCCCCTCATCAGTAATATGCAGACATCGTAGTGAAACTGGAAAAAATTGAAAACATTCTAAGAGTGGTGGGGTACTAAACTACAATGAAATAACAAAGATTAACTTTCCTTCCCCTGTTCTCATAGTACTCTCACTGAAAACCTAAATGATCACAGAGGAGGATGGTAAACAAGAGGAGAGCAGTAAAACTGAGCATGAGAACACAAATCTTCTCTCATACAATCAAAATTTGGATCACTAGGATCAGTCAACATTCCGAGAACAAGGTTGGTTACTACATGAGAAGGAGGTGATCCATATTTGTCCATCAGGTTACTCCTCTCAATATCATATTCTACACATGATTTAATGTAGTCACGTGTGAAATACAAATGAGAAATGTGAGCACGACAAGATTCACCATGATTTACATCATGACATATACATTTAAGTATTTGTAAAGGATCCCCACTCAAAAATTGTAAGATACAGAGTGTCACATAATTTGGAGGCAGAGTCAAAATTCCTGCATCCTGATCCCGGTGAATAATTCTCTCTAAAATGGTGACTAACTCCTCTAACAAACAGTTATATGCATTACGTTGAAGAATTTCACTAGGTGGGTAGGTGTACCACAAGCCTCTCTTTCCATCCACGACATCATGACCTGACAATAAAAATCAGTAGTTATTATTAAATATCGGGAATCAGACCCTCTTCTTCAGCACAAAAGACAAACCATTCAACATCTTCCCGCAAAGTAAAAAATAGATGATGAGTTTTATCATGTAGTATCCTACCCAATATAGATTTGACAAATGGTATGAGATCACAAACAATTTCTACTCCTCCCTCAATGAAACTGACTCGCGATAAAATCAAGGAGCAAATATGCTCCATCATTATATCAAATGGCATGAGATGCATAGGAGAGGAGGGTGGAAGCTCAACTTGCTTCATTAAAGTTGGGTTCAAATCCATACCGAGGTTAGATATAAAGACCCGCTCTCCAGATTGTAAATAGAAATCACATGAGTGAAGAGTACTTCCCTTATCAATATCTAGATCCCGTAATTTGAGTGTTTCATATGTAATTTCACGCACAAGAAACTCAAGGCACACATCTTCCACAACTTCAACCAACTTCATCCTCTTCCCTTGGGGTAGTAGTGTATGAACTTCTAAAAAATTCCAATGAATACAAATAATATAGGATAATACACTACTAACAATTTCACACACATTGAACCTAGCTCTGTGATGGGGGAAGTTTCCCATTATCCAATGACATCTTGACAAGACTGAAGGTTAGCAAGTTGGAAAACATTGTGAGATATTCAGGGTTTGACTCATTACTCAACATTGAAACCAAAGTTTCGCGTACATAGTGAGGAGGGTTCCCAGCTAACATGACCCTCGGTGGCTCATCACTCTCCATTACAGTGAATATAGCAAAACAAATATGAGAAGAAGAAGAGCTTCCCTCGAAATGATGTGGGCAGATTTCCAATACTCCACACATACACTGTGGAACAAAAGGAATTTTAAGTGATGAATGCATGTGATGTAATGCATACTGAACATAGCTACTGGGTAACCATAGAGCATGTCCATGATTAATAGTGTGACGCTTTATCTTCTCTTCAATGATGAGCGTAGCACATTTCTCAATCTCACTCATCCCCCTTCTCTGAATAACTTTGCGAAAATTCCCTTCTTTGGTCTCAGTTTGATGATGGAAATTATTAGTCTGGTGCTGCTGTTGCTCCTTCTCCTCCTCCTCCTCCTCCTCCTCCTCCTCCTCCTCCTCCATCATTAATTTTGCTAGTATTTCCTCACCTCCATTTCCTTCTGAGTCGCCAGATACTCCTACTCGCATGGAATAGCACCATTCACACAACATAAAAATAGAGATAAAAACAAAATAAGTTGAAAAGGAAGGAGTGAGCTCAATATAGTGAGTATATTACCACACACACACACACAC
>JAUOBU010793121.1:0-16495 GCA_032360585.1 Nereis procera | reverse complement strand
GATATTGTGTCATGGCACTCCTCCACGAGTATATATATAATAAAATTGCATCTCTGGTGCCTTATTGTCATTAGACTCACATAGCTAGCTAGTTGGCCCCCCTTAGTTGAGGTCTTAACTCTTGATCTATGCCGTGCAACCTAGTTGAGGGCGGTTTGCCTGTGTTATCTGTTACTTGTGTGTTACTTGTCCTTTATTTAACATGAGTTCCAGAGCCTTGTGTGGGCATTCCACCTTATCCTGGGACTGTCATGAATTATGCCTGGCCTGCAGTCAATGCACTACCATCTGAAGTAGACAGGCCAGGTATAGATTGTTCCAATTGTTCTGCATGGTCTGACTCAAAAAATTGAAGGCCTCAGGCCACTCAATCAAGGACTTGCTCACCCAGGGATATTCTCTCTCTATTAGGACAAACAGCTGGTAGAGATTCCCCGAGGATCTCTTTGATCAACCATGCCGCCACTCAGGAGAGACTCACAAAGAAAAAGATCAAGTTCTCTCCAGGGGCTAAGTCTTCCTGTCCACTCCTTCTGGTAGGCCTTCTAGCAGAGTTAGGTCCCTGAGGCCTTCCTCTGGCGCTACAAGATGAAGCTCTAGAACATGTGCTCAGAGAAACTCAAAGATTGTCCCTTGTCCCCTAGTGAGGTACTGTCACAGGGAATAGCTGTCCAGGTCTCTCGACCAGCTCAGTCTAACCCTGAGACAAAGCTTGATCCTTTTTCCGCCTTTGGCGATGCAGGCTCTCAAGTCATATCACCCGAGCTATCTGAGGCAGTCCCTTTCGGAGGTCGTCCCTTGCCCCCTGGTGAGGTTCAACCCTTGGGTCTTTCTAGCCAGACCTCTATGTCAGCTCTGAAATTTCCAAAGAGGAAGCTTGATCCCTTCTCCACCCCAGGCGATGCGGGCTCTCAAGTGGAATCACCCGAAAAGTCTGCGACAGGCCCTGCGCTTGTCATGCCCAAGTCCATCAGCAAGCGTAACAAGGCTGCCTCTGCTGATGGACATGAGTACCCCACATTGGCCCCTAGGCCAATCAGAGCTGTCTTCCTGTGGTCCTTGGCCAGTCCAATCGGGTCCCAGGTCGTACCTGCCTGATGCCTTGTACCCAGGAGAGCCACCCCTGCCTGGTGCCCAGTGCCCATAGCTCGGTGCCCCAGGCTGGGAGTTTGTCAAAAGCCCAAAGCCTCCAGTTACCCCTATAGTACTCCCAATTCTGTATTCAGTGTAGGGACAGGTCAAGTCAGGAAGGATTTAGCTCTCAAAAGCCCTAATCCTCCCTTGTTACCTTGGCGCCTCAGGTGCATAGTACATCCTTGACCCAGAGGAGCAATATCCAGTATTCTGTTTCAGGTCTCAATGGTCCCAAATGTTTTGAACCAGACATGAGTACTAGCCCTTTTGTTGTTCCCCCTCTAAACGAGAATATCTTTGGTTCACCAAATGAGGCTAAGGATATTCAAAGAATCCCCCTAGGGTTCTCAATGTTACGGACTCAGAAGCTCTCTCTCTCTCTCAGAAACCGATCTTTCCCCTTGTCCCAACACAATCATTCCCCACACAGCTACGTCAGCCTATGAGCCAGCTGTGATGGGTCAGCAGGGACAGGGTCCTGGGTTGGACGTCCACATATAAGCTCTCATAGCTGCTATGGGAACAGAAAATATGCTGATTTAAGGATTTCTGTGGACACAGTACCCGGTGATGAAGACAATCTTCCAAAACCTAGTCAGAGGTTCCTAGGGGGGTCTTGTTCTTGCCAAGCTTAAGAGAGCTTTTGCCAAGACCTTTTGACAACCCATCAAGGCTTTTGGTCTTTCCAAAATGTTTTCTGTCACTTGGAACTTATTGCCCGGTGCTCAAGGACATCTTGCCCAGTGTCTTAGGGCCCAGTTACCGGCATGGGTTTGACAGTCTGGAGTGCCTGTTACCCACTGTGAGGCCTCTAACAGACTACCATTTCTTTGGGCAAGCCCCCGAGGAACTTCTAAGTCATTCATTGGGTCCAGGTGCCCGATACCAAGTGTCCCGAGCCCAGTGCTACTTGCCCGGTGCTCGGAGTTCAATTCTGGGTTCCTCTTTGAGGATCATGAAATCCTTCTCTGCTAGAAATTTTCTGTTGGGAGAAACCAGTTCATTGTGTGGAGATACCTCAGGGAACAGGTTTAATTACTATCTCCTTCCTGAGGTTAGCTATTTTAGTAGCTTCTGGAAGGATCCTCTATGACAGACCTCACGCAAAATGCAGTCTTTTTGGATTGCCCTGGCCACAGGTGGTCTCTCCTTCAGGTCCTTGCCCCCTTCGGGTTTGGACTGCTCTGCGAGATCCAACCACTCTCTATCCTGGCTGGCCCTGGTATATCTTCCTTGATTTCAGCTATTACCAAGTGCCCGGCATGACAATTATTATCTCAGGGTTTAGTGTGGCCAACCCTTTGACTTGTACTCCCTGGGCCTGTTCATGGCTGTCCAGGCTACAGTGCACCCTTTCTCTGAGTGTGCATGCTATGTACTCATTATTTTATGACCTTCTAGTAGGTACATGGCAGAGTTTGTTCTCGCTTTGGTGGAGTGACGAGCTCATCTAATGGTGTCATGTTTACCCACTGACTAATTGGACCTGGTTGAGTATAAACTATACTTTTGAATAGGTAGCATGTACCTGAAATTGTTCTTGTCACCTGGCTAGAAGCTGGAACGATACTTTTCTAATTTTATTTACCTCTTAGTTACAGGTACCTACCTTTCGGTCCATCCAGAGAGATCTATTTGGACATCAGTTTTCTTATAAAGTTCCAATCTAGGTGTATTACCTAGCATTGACATCTCCTCTTGCTGGGAGAGAGAAAAAGAACTGTCATTATGCTGTCATTGGGAGATTGTTTTACTCAACCCCTCCTACTTGACTTACTCAATGCAGAATTCAAGGGAGAGATGGTACAGTATCTGATCCCCCAGATTGTTTATCTAATCTGGGGATCAGTACTTAACATCTCTCCCTCGAATCAAGTGCCCTCCCGTCCATCCCCGGATTGAGTCAGACTCGTTGAAAAATACAAAGATAAACAGTCTAGATGCTGCTACATGGAGTTTCTAACTTCAACAATTCAACAATATGAACTATCTGCAAGTGGGAGGAACTGCCATGGGCACGAAAGTGGCGCCCAGCTTGGCAAACATCTTCATGGCTGACTTTGAGGAAGAACACCTCAAAAATTACCCAGTGAAATTGTTGTCATGGAAACAATTCATTGATGACATATGAGCTGCTTTGACTCATGGTGAGGAGGCACTACATAAATGGGCAGCATACCTAAACTCATGCCAACCCAGCATCCAGTTCAAAATTTATTATACCACAACCTCAGTCAACTTCTTAGACACTACGGTTCACATAGATGAATCTGGGAGACTGTAGACTGACCTGTATACCAAACTGACAGACAGTCACAATTACCTGCAAGAAGTGCCACAAGCAGTATGTAGGCCGGAAAAAGGGCATGCTGATGGACAGATTCGAGGCGCATTTTGGGGTGATTAACTGACGTGACATGAAAGAGGACATCGGGTGCCATTTCAACGGAGCCACAAACCAGGGCACCAAGGACATGGCCATCCACGCCCCGGCAGACGCCGAATTTGCCCTTGACTTGAGATTCCAATCGGAGTACAATCGGAAACAGACCCTCAGATCAATGCTCCCTTGGGGACTCAACCTAATGGACAACGCTCCCAAGCGCACCCACTGCAGAAACATTACTCATTCCCTTGCTCAAAACAAGATTCACGTGGCTTGGACCTGCAATGGATCCGCAAAGCACTGAGCCCAGAAGCTGTGCACCCCACACCGATTGGAGAAGGGTATGACTCTCCTGTACACATAATCTTCCTCCAATGCCACTCTCCTCTCCAGGCCCAGCTTGGGTTTGAATTCACTGTTTCCCAAATAGGATGCTCCTCTGACCCAGTTCCGGTTCCTTTTTTTCTGGTGTGCCAATGGACCATACTCCTGGGCCACAGGACGGAAACAACTGGTCCATCATGTGTCCCCTGTGTGGTATCGATGAGGGCTAGTCATGGGGATGGACTGCACGGGCCTGATGACAGCTTGCTGCTGTGCCCTCCAGCATGACCCCTGACCCCGCCTGGTGGTCCCATGTCCAGTCTGGACCTCAATGGGGCTCGGGCTCTGAGGCATTGAGCCCAGCCATGGGTGGTCCGACATGGGGGCATTACCCCATCTCTCTAACCTAGAGATGGACACCCTCCCCTGTCATCGCACATTTGGCAGAATTACATCTTTGAACCCCATCAGGTCTTAGATGTAGTGACACACGAAACCAGCTGTGACACCCAGGAAGGTTTCCCTAAACCACTTAGAGGGTGCAGTTGGATTCACAATCCCACAACAAGCGGTACCTGATGAGAGGAAACAAACCCTGAGACTGAGGTGCATCTGCCCTAGGCCCCATCAAGCAGGGGAGTCAACATCGGCTAGGTCCCATAAGCCCACACTGCATGCTCATTCTTATGAGTGAACCCTGGAGTAGCCACATAGTGAGCACACCCTTATTTGGCAGCCTCCTCATAAGGAGACTGCTGTGTGTGTGTGTAGTTGATGAGGTATATCCATTTATTCCAAGGTCACTCAAAGATCAAGGTCACAGGTCACAGGTCACAAGGAAAAGGAGGAATGACTTGACTGTATCACTTCTGTTGAATGCCTGCGGTGTTGGAAATTATGAGTTACTGGCCTTCTTGGAGGAAAAGGTCATGGTATAGGGAGGAGGTGTAGAATGATTGGAATATTTCAAAGATGCTTACATAATCCAAGTGATGTGTTGCTGACCTCATGAGGTCAAGATCACCATCAAGAAGAAGGGTGCTAGTCCATGTGCCATGGACTTTTGAGCTGATATGAATGGAGGAGATATATTCTGGCTCTTGGCAATGAACTGTAGTGTATATTAGTGACCTTGACATTGATCATCTGATTCCGGATACCTTATGATATGGCTCGTAGTTAAGATGTTCCTAATTTCACATGTCAGACTGCAACAAAACACCCATAATTGAAAGTTTGTATCCGGATCTTTTGTCCATAACAAATATCGAAATGAATTATGATGGGTTTGTAATGAAAAACAAACTTTAGCTCATTGATTTGAGTGTGGACACAGTATCCTTTGCAGATGATATTACAGCATCAAGGTTGATACAACTTGACTCAGTCTTGGATATGTCTGAAGTGGTGGACTATTACATAGCTATTCCAGCATACTATTGGACCAGCATGCACTTGAGAGACTGCAAGGAGTCTATTCAAATGCAAAGTGATTCAGCGTGGCTGAAATGTGTCAGTAACTTGGGCCAAAATGGGAACAAATCAGACACAAATTTATGAAGAGCAGCATCATGCTAAAAATCAAACAAACATTGTTGATGCTGTATAATTTACGATGATCAATGAAGAACAATCCAGAGAATTCCATCTATTGACTGCTCTTAGATCGCCATGCACTGACGATCTAGCCATGATGTGCAAACTTCATCAATTCACAGTGCACTAGCATTAGCAGTGAATTGGTGAAATAGCCACATGGGTGGGAATCGATAGATAATAAAAAAGTCGAGGTTGTTTTATTGAAAGAAGTTTGCTGGAATTTGATAGTCTGATCTAATTTCCAAATGGTATCCAATGAGGGGGGAAGCCATCCTCAATACTGTATTTACGAGATTCTTTTGTGTTGTTTCGTATGAAATCTTTGAAATACACAACATTTCCATGAGAAAGAAGTCCAACCCACCAACTAAAAGTGCCAACAGAAGTGATTACATGACTGCATTTGCCAATCAGAGCAATATCCACTTCTCTATTGTTCCCTTCAGAAAATGAGACATTCTCAAATTTGATCATTGATTTGCACCACCTTATATCATCAGAAACTATAATGACATGAAGAGCTCCGTATTTATTTCTATAGTAGTTTATTGCTTTGGTGAAGAATGTCACTGAAGGGAGGATAACTCCTTTTGCCAAATTAAAGGCATTTTTCATATCTGTCCTTCTAACATGAATCCCAATAAATGTGATGACAGTGTTATCAACAGATTCAGTTAGATTGTGGAATACCTGTTCTGCTTTGGATTTTATGTCATCATTGAATGTGAATCGCCATCTCAGGTCCTCAATTACATGCATGAAATATTTATAGGACATAAGCTTGCAACATACGTCAACATCATATGGAGGAAGATCAGTCACAAGATTATGACTGAATCTTCCATGTTCTGCTTCTTCGGCCTGTCTCAATTTCCCATATGGAAATTTCTCACGAGTTGCAATTGTAATTGTTCTTTTTGCATGAGGTGCAGCTATATTGGGGAAAATAGAGACGAGATCCACAGGGGTGCAAAAATAAATATTGCGTTGATTAGCATCAGCTATCCCATACACAGAAGCAAATTCAGTCATAATATTACCAAGCCGTCCAGTGGTTACATGGTAAACTGTAAGACCCTGATGAGATGGAGATAACATTGTGGTACCATTCTGAGAAGATTCCGGTGAAATCACTTGACCTTGGATGCTTGTACTAGGATGCCAATGTAACTGTGCAGGGTGAGATTCTTTCATCAGAGATGCAATATCCTGTCCTTGATATATGATGGGTAATGCTATGTAGCCCAAAACTCCAAGTAGACAGATCACCCCGAATAGTTTTGCCTTTGTAGATATGCCAGTTTGAGATGGAGGATTTGCTTCAATGCTTCCATCTGCAACAGTCCTCATCTGCAACAAGGAGTCATCATCAGGATTAGCACCTCACTATATCCACAATAAATCCCATCTACCTGTTTTTTGGTTTGATCTACAAATATAGATTCAGAATTACATAAAAAAAATCAGACAAAAACAATAGAAAATCCGTAGCTCCCACGTTGATACAAATAAGAGAAGAATTTGAAATTCATCATTTAGAATCTATATTTCAACATGCCATCAGCTCTGCCATTGCCATTACCATGATGATCACCATCATGTTTGCAACTGGTCTGCTGCAAAAATGACATGAACTTGTCATGGGCATTTCCTTATGGGTTTCTCTTGAAAGTGCTAAGACCAACAAATTCTTATTTATTTTTTTTGGGATTCCTTCCTATTTCGAAGTTGTCATATTAGAACGGATCTATGCCAGCAAATATGATAGAATTCAAGGAAAATATCCGTGGAAAGGCAATGATTCTCATCCTGGTTCTTGTGGTACCAAAAAACTGACATTGTTTGGGTGATTTATGTTCAAAAGATGAGCTTGATACTCACATTGTGGTAATTTCATTTTCGGTCTCTGGCTACTTCCCAAAAGTTTCTGCTGTTCAGTGTCTGGCAAATGTTTTTGATGATTTAGTCGCCCATATGACAAAATTCCATCACATTACCAATATCTTTGGTTCAATATGATATGTTTCCTGACTGGACAAGATATTTTGAAGTTGATTCACCAGCCACTAATTTTTGGACATTCTGATATTAGAGAGGGAGGATTCTTGGTGAGAACATGTGCTTTCTATATTCACCACACTAAATTCAAAAATTGATATATGATCGATCCAACATGGAGATGATTCTTCAATCACACATCCCACCAGAATTGGATTTCAAAGTTCAACATTGAATGCTGGTCCTTAAGAAGCTATTTCCTTAGGATATTGCTAGGCATGTCTCAATCCCTGTGACAGCTTGTTGAAATTGAATCTTATTGCAGGATACTTGGATGTATCAAATATTAGATCCCAAAGTATGAGGTTTTTCTCAACTCAGTGTATATTTTTCAGGTGGGACTAATGGGAAGTGTGGCTTTAAATAGATCAAAGAGGGTAAGTTGTCGTGTGACTACAATAACGTATTGGATGAACAGTCCCTTTAACATTTTTGCCAAAATGGTCATGTTTGTTCCATTGCTGATGGATGTATATGTATCCCACAGTGTACATCTAATTACAGTGGATATTCCCTTACCCAGTGACTTGTAGTATATGTATCAAACCTGCTTGGTGAACTATAATGACTTTCGCAGACTCTCACTCACAAATTATATTACAAACATCAGTTTGTCTAGAAACTTCGGTATTGATGCTGGTAAATTATTCCAAGCTTTATGATGCAATATGGGTGCCAGGAAACTCCCTGCTGTCAGTATTGTCAGTTTATTGCACATATAACTCACCCAATCTCTTCAGTATGAACTCCTGGCTTTTCTCAAACTCATGATCAGATATTGTATCATCTCTCCTTCAAATTATGCATCCCCAGGCGTTAACTGCCTACATACGAACTTCACAACAAAGTCCCTCTTTGAGAAAGAAAATGAAATTTCCCCTCCACCACAGGAGTGCCACCTGACATCTGGTGGAAACTGCTATAACTGTGAGGTAGCACCACCCAGAGAGTAATTCCTTGTGTTTTTCAACTTCACTTGGTCATGGCGTGTTGAGAAATGCCCAGGCTTTCTGGATATTGCTAATATTTTGCACTATTTAGATCACCTCCAACCTTTTTGGTTGCACAAGTTGCTTGCCCTCAGGCTTGTTCCTCAGTGTGTGCAACCGGGAGGGTCCCAGACTTCAATTTACTGATTTTGAGGAGTTTATTTGCTACAAGGATTTATGTTCGTGCGGGAGCTAACACTCCACGGCTGCATGACACTCATCAGGAGCTCGAGGTAGTGCTCACTCTCGAGCTCGCACTCCGGCCTCCTGTGTAGCGAGGTGGCACTCCCCTACCTCTGTGTCTTAGCTTGTTCATTTTGTATATACTTGTACGCTGTTTTTGTTGATCTGTACATTGACATGGCTATCCCAAGGGATCGATAACCTGTGATTTTCATAATAGGTACTATGCTCTGAAAATATTATTTCATGTATTAGCTTATTTGTTGGGAATGCCTCCTCCTTCTTTTCGCATTATCACTCTCAACTGTTAGTTTTCACTTGTGCCTCAGAGAGTTTGCTTCTCCCTCAGTTATTATCACTACCTGACTTATCCTCAGGCTCCAAAACTTGTCATGCTGCAGGGTTTAGTGCCTAGTTGGCCCCTCACTACTTTAGTTTTCTTGTGTAGCGTCACTCCTCAATATAAGTCTCAGGTCCTCAGGCTGCGGCCACTTTACTCAGAGTAGTATCATGCTAAAAAATCAAACAAAAATTGTTGATGCTGCACTACTTATGATGATCAGTGAAGAACAATCCAGAGAAATCCATCCATTGACTGCTCTTAGATCGCCTTGCACTGATGATCCAGCCATAATGTGACCATTTCATCAATACACAGTGCACTAGCATTAGCTGTGAATTGGTGAAATAGCCACATGGATGGGAATTTTTTAAAGAGTCGAGCTAGCTTTAGTGAAAGAAGTTTGCTAGATTTCAATAGTCTGATCTAATTTCCAAATGGTATCCAAAGTGGGGGGAAGCGATCATCAACACTGAATATACGAGATAATTTTGTGTTGTCTCGTATGAAATCTTTGAAATACACAGCATCTCCAAGAGAAAGAAGTCCGATCCACCAACTAAAAGTGCCGACAGTAGTGATTACATGATTGCATTTGCCCATCAAGGCAATATCCACTTCTCTTCTGTTCCCTTCGGAAAATGAGACATTCTCAAATTTGATCTCTGATTTGCACCAACTTATATCATCAGAAACTATTATGACATGAAGGGCTCCGTATTTATGTCTATAGTAGTCTATTGCTTTGGTGAAGAATGTCACTGAAGGGAGGATGACTCCTCTTTTTAAATTTGTGGCACTTTTCATATCTGTCCGTCTAACATGAATCCCAATAAATGTTATGACAGTGATATCCACAGATTCAGTTAAATTGTGGAATACCTGTTCTGCTTTGGAATTTATGTCATCATTGAATGTGAACCGCCATCTCAGATCTTCAATTACATGCATGAAATATTTATAGGATACAAGCTTGCAACATACGATAACATCATATGGAGGAAGATCAGTTACAAGATTACGACTGAATCTTCCATTTGCTGCGTCCATTTCTTTTCTCAAATTTCCATACAGAAATTGTGCATAAGCTAATTTATCTGGAATTATAATTGTTCTATTGGCATGAGGTGCAGCTATATTGGGGAAAATAGACAAGAGATTCACAGTGGTGAGAAAATGAATATTGCGTTGATTAGCAACAGCTATCCCATACACAGAAGCAAATTCAGTCATGATATTACCAAGCCGTCCAGAGGTTTTATGGTAAACTGTAAGACCCTGATGAGATGGAGATAATACTGTGGTACCATTCCAAGAAGGTACCCGTGAAATCACATGATCTCGGATGCTTGCATTAGGATGCAAATTTAACTGTGCAGGGTGGAATTCTCTATTTAGAGTTGCAATGTCCTGTACTCGATATATGATGGGTGGTGCTATGTAGCCCAAAACTGCAAGTAGACAGAGCACCCCGAATATTCTTGCCTTTGTATGTTTGCCAGCTCTAGAAGGAATATTTGCTCCAATGCTTCGACCGGTCTGCATCTGCAACAAGAAGTCATCATCAAGATAAGCACCTCTCTATATCCACATCGAATCCCATCTGTGAAATTTTCTGTTCAATCTACAATGGATCACTCTTACTGTCAACCCATGGGCTGCCTAGATGACACCACACAGGGAAGGCTGCCCTGAATAGCTCTATAGTGAATCTTGAAATTCACTAGGGCTCTGATATATCTTTGAATCACTTTCAGGGTCAGTTTTCAGTTTGAAAAGAGAAGTATTCAATATTTGGCACCATAGTATATGAACACCTGCTGAAATGGATGACCTAGTCAAAACTGAATGCCAATATCCTCTTTCAAAAATGGATTCAGAATTACGTCAAAAAATTCAGTAAAAAACAATGGAAAATCCATAGCTCCCATGTTGATACAAATATAGCTGAAGCAATTGTTCAAAATCACACCACCTCCTGCACCTCAAGCCATCACCTGGTTGTGATGCCTTCATTGCCCTCAGGTGAGAAACATTCGATAATCAGCCAAATACAGCAAACTGCCAAGTTCAGTGCATGGCAGATGTTTTAGCCCTTATTCATTGACATTCCAATTTATCAAGTCTATCTTGAGAATTCTGGGAACCCAATTGTATCCATGCAGTCTGGGTCATGTTGGGCAAGTCATCAGTGAAATACCTGGTAGGGGTTTCGGGCACTTTTCAGTTTCTTATCAGACATTTGTAGCTAGTACAGTTCATGATTCATCTTTTTTATCCCGCAGAATAGAATATAAAGAGAACAGAGAACTTTGAGTGGATTGATCTTGTATTTCAAATATGTATATATGCTGGGAAGAATAACCTCAATCCTGTTTGCCACCTCACTAAAATAGGTGACATCTTTTCACTGTCATGCACCAAGAAGGAACATGGCCAAAATATGAAATCAGGTGAGAAGTTGCATTCGTTGTTTTTTAAATGACAGTGCTTGAGAAAAATGTCCCACTGCTTTCAGATTTCCTCTGAACATTCGATTCACACGTGGATATGAACAAGTAGCCAAGTGTTCAGCTTCAGTCCCCTGAAAACCTTGATCATTAGGACTTTACCATTAGCAGCTTTCTCCTGGTCCTGAACACACTCAATGCATGATAAAAAAATGTGATATAGTTTTAATGCCCCTTTCATGAGAGATGCTCTGCGAAAAGGTGGGTTTGAGTGAAATTGACAAATTCTCACTAAGCCTTATAATCTTTTGACTTTTTGTTCGAGCTACAACGCCTATCATGATGGCCATATGTAGTGCAGTTTGGACTATAGTTCTGATTGAAAAACTTCCTTTGAATTTACAAAATATTGTTATGATAGAACTTATACACTATTATTTTCTATGTATAAATAGAAGAAAATAATTTGAATGAGGACTGGAAGATCTCAAATTGTATCAACCTGAACCTTAAGAATAATACACATATGAATTTGGGTAAAAGATATTACACAATATCCTAGCATGGTGTATCAGGCAATAGCATATGGATATCTGTGACAAGGGAAAAATGCCTTGAAATGGGACTTACTCCTATATTGTTTCTCTCATGCTATGCTATGCTATGCTGAGATCCAACTAAGAAAACAATTTGAAATTCATCATTTAGAATCTATATTTCAACATGCCATCAACTCTACCATTGCCATTACCATGATGATCACCATCATGTTTGCAACTGGCATGCTGCAAAGAATGTCAGGGTCTGGTCATTGGCATTTCTGATGGTTTTCTCTTGAATTTCCATGAGTGCAAAGACCAACAAATTATGTTTTTTTTTTACGGTGAATTCCTTCCTATTTTGAAGTTGTCATATTAGAATAGATTTATGCCAGCAAATATGATAGAATAAAAGAAAATTATCTGTGGAAAGGCAATGATTCTCATCCTGGTTGTTGTGGTGCCAAAAAATAGACATTGTTTGCATGATTTATGTGCTATAGATGAGCACGATGCTCACATTGTGGTAATTTCACATTCTGTCTCTCCTTACTTCCCAAAAGTTTCTGTTGTTCAGCGTCTTGCTATTTTCAAAATGTTTTTGATGATTTAGTTGCCCATATGACAAAATTCCATCACATTTCCAATACCTATGGTTCGATATGATATGTTTCCTAACTGGACAAGATTCTATAAAGTTGATTCACCAGTCACTAATCTTTGTTCATTCTGATATTAGAGAGGAAGGATTTTTGGTGAGAACACATGCTTTATGTATTCACCACCGTAAATTCAAAAATTAAGATGTGATTGATCCTGCATGGAGATGATTTTGCGATCACACATCCCACCAGACTTGGATTTTGAAGCTAGACATTGGATGCTAGTCCCTGAGAAGCTATTTCCTTAGGAAATTGCTAGGCATGTCTCAATCCCTGCGATAGCTTGTTAAAATTGGATCTTATTGCAGGATACTTGAATGTATCAAATGTTAGAGCCCAAACTATCAGGTTTTTTCTCATCTCAGTGTACATTTTTCAGGTGGGACGAATGGGAAGTGTGGTTCTAAACAGGTCTAAGAGGGTACGTCATAGTGTGACTACAATAATATGTTGGATGAACAGTCCTTTTAACATTTTTGTCAAAATGGTCTTGCTTGTTCCATTGCTGATGTATGTATATGTATCCCACAGAATATGTCTAATTGAAGTGGATATTCCCTTACCCAGTGATTTGTAGTATATGTATTAGCCCCCTCCCCAGATTGTTTATTTTATCTGGGGATCAGTACTTACAATCTGGGGGGGGATCAGATACTGTCCCTCCCCCCCCCCTTGAATTCTGCATCGAATATGTCATGTAGGAGGGATTGAGTGAAAACAACCTCCCCATGACAGCAGAACAGTTCAGTTTCTCTCCCAGCAAGAGGAAAATTTCGATGCTAGGTACACGTAGATTGAAACTGTATAAGAAAATTTGTGTCCAAACAGGTCTCTCTGGATGGACTGAATGGTAGTTACCTGTATCTAAGAGATAATCAATAAGGAATTGTATCACTCCAGCTTAGAGCTGGGTGACAGGAAAAATTCCAGGTACATGCTACCTATTGGAAAGTATAGTTTATACCCAACCAGGACCAATTAGTCAGTGGGTAAACATGACACCAAAAGATGAGCTCGTCACTCGACTAAAGAAAGCATGCACACTCAGAGATAGGGTGCACTGTAGCCTGGACAGCCACGAACAGGCCCAAGGAGTACAGGTCAAAGGGTTGACCAGACTAAACCCTGAGATAAAAATATCATGCCAAATACTTGGTAATAGCTAGAAACCAGGAAGATAAACCAGGGCCGGCTGGGATAGAGAGCGGTTGGATCTCACAGAGTAGTCCAAACCCTAAGAGAGCAAGGATCTGTAGCGGGAACCACCTGTGGCCAGGGCAATCCAAAAGGACTGCATTTCATGGGAGGTCCAACATAGAGGATCCTTCAAGAAGGTACTAAAAAAGCTATCCTCAGGAAGGAGTAATTAAACTTGTTCCACTGAGGTACCTCAACAAGATGAACTGGTTTCTCCCACAAGAGAAGTTTCTAGCAGAGACTTGCCTAAGAACCTCTGACTTAGTCTTAGAACACCCGAGGAACCAGACCCAGTCCCAGACATCTGCACAAGCCCTGAGGCTGGAACAGACATGATGGACAGGAATTCGAACTGAGGGTCCCGGACTTAACTAGGACAACAGTCGAAAGATTGTTCAAAGAGGTTGTGTTTACCCACCCATAGTTGGATTGTTCATGAGGGAAACTACCAATAATAACCTGAGGGGCAGCCGACTAAGGCTACTGGTTGCATCAGGTCATCTTATGGCAAGCACCGCTGGTCTGACAGAAAAGACCAAGAGAGTTTATTGAAGTTTAACTTTACAAAATAGAGACTGAGAAAAAATTCAATCCTACTGAATTTCCCACCTCCTGAGGATTAAGTGTATCTGGGATTGCTAGGTGTCTAGAACTATTCCCAGGTAAGAGAACTGGTGGCTGGGAGCCTAAAAATATCTCCCCAAGTTCAATATTTAGCTACAGTGAGGTAGACGAAATCTGCCACCATGGTGCTACTTTCCTGAGTAGCCTGAGAAGGTCCTCTGAATAAGACAGGGGCCAAAGAAGGCACAGTCTGAACTGGTAGGCCCCTGTCTCTAGGGTCTCTGAAGGTAATGGGATGGTGGCACCAGGCCCAGAGCACCAGGCCCAGAGCACCAGGCCCAGAGCACCATTTGTCAGGGATGTTTGAAACTCCCCTTGGTCATGTCCCATGTACCTGGCAGACTACTGTAGACCTGGGCATTTCAGGATTGCCAGAAGGACCCTGAGGGTCTTCAAGAAGAGACCATGAGAAGTGAATATGGAAAAATCCAACATCCTTCATCTAAAGGCTGGCTTCTCCTCTTCTCAAATCAAGGCTTTTGCCTCTTGGGAACAAGCCTGAGGAACTCAGGTGTTGTGAGCAGGACCTAGTAGGCTTCTTGCTTCTGGGTCCATTCTGCCTCCTTGCCCAGGCTCCTTGCCCAGGCTCTGCCCACTACCTTAGAAGATTCCTTCTAGTTTTTACCTGAGGTTGACCCACTGTTAGGATGCTTGCCCAGTGCCTTGAGACCATTGCCCGGTGCTTGGTGCTCCAATCTTGATCCTAGAAATGATAAACAATCAAGTTGGGTCTTTCTATAAGTTAGCCTCATATGGAGAGAAGTCTCCTGATCTTGGTGTCCTTCATTACCTAGTGCCTTTGGAGATTCCTCGAGGTGTCCTCTGATCACTCCCTGCAAACTCTGGGGACCCAAATATCTACTCAGGGATAGAGCTAACCATGTGGGACTGCCACGCCTGGCATTCCTTCCTAAGGAGGAGCGCCTGGGACCCACATTAACACTGGAGTTGAGGCCAGAAAATCTTCGAGGGAAGTGTCACTCTTAGTGTTGGACTGTTTGCCAGAGTTGGGCACCGGTCACTGGGCATAGGACCCAGTGGGTCTGGCACTGGGCAATAAGCCTGGGGTACTGGGCAAGGTGCTTGGGGCACCTGAAGCCCTAGCCTTAGCAACCTTTTCAGGGGCTGACTGAGTGATTGGCAGAGATCCTGGCTGTCTACTGGAGGCCAATATGGGACTGAACCGGGCCCAGGTCTGCCTAAAGAGTTAAAAGCCCGAGCACTAGACATTTCACCCCTGGGAGGATACCGGGTCATGGGCACCAGGCACCGGGCAGAGGTATCCCTCCTGGGGACCGGGCACTGGGCAAGAAGCGCCGGGCACCGGGCAGGAGCTACCCGGTGCCCGGTAGAGACTGGGCACAGGGCACCAGAGGTGCTAGAGCAAAGGAGACCCGTGGGGTGCTTGGCCAGAGGAGCCGAGGCGGAACTGTTACACTTGCCCTCCTGACCGAGTGTGGTAAGTGCAATGCTTACCTCAGACACCTTAGGATACACCTCAGGCTCCTGAGGAGGGGAGAGAGGTTTATCCTTTGGTGAAGGCATCAGCACAGGACTGTGGTCCTGGCCAGAAGCCTTCCGGGTAGAAATCACACCGGAGGGTGCTCCCGACCTAACTGGCCCTGTGGAGGAACATTACCCGAAGGTGCTGAACCCACAACCTTGGGGGTTTTCTGCCAAAGTAGGGCCTGGAGGAAAGGCCTGATTCGAGACTTGTAACTGATAGCACATTCTCTGCAGTCCCTACCTTGGAAGAAGGTTTACCTGCCGGGGCAGAAACTAATGATGTAGCCTCAGGGGAATGAGAAGGGGGTAACTGATATTCCCTGAGGGACTTTGAGAGGGTACTGAGTCGAAGGGCCAGAGAACTTCTTCATAGGAGTTAATAATACTCTGGGGGAGCCTGACTCAGTAGATGAGGTGTATCTTCTTGCCCTGTGGGTTCTCCTCCCAAAGAAACTGCTCCATTCAGACTCAGTCCAACTCGAACAAATATTACAATATTTCCCT
>JAUOBU010784236.1:0-10001 GCA_032360585.1 Nereis procera | reverse complement strand
TTGGCAAATAGGTCAGATGATCGCCCAAAAGCCACTGGCATAATCTCGAATTGATTTAACATCCACCACAGAGTGGTTAGGGCTTGAACCTCGTGGGTCTAGATCTGTTTTGACATCCCCCCTCCCGCCGAAGCAGGATACACATCAGAGATCACTGACTGAATCCAACCTGTATGCACACAAACTACCTAGCATGCACATGCACTATCTACCATGCACTTAACCTTCCGAGAACTAACCATTAATGAAGATAAAGAAGGAGGAACCTTCCTCAAAGATATCCATTTGACTGGAAAGGTTAGAGGCGACCTGAAAATCATGCAAAAAGCAAAGATTCAGAGAGCCGGGGGATTTCTAAACTTGTCATGACACAGCAAAGTATATCGCAAGATGGCTCCAACTCCAAATGCTTGCAATCCACCAGATGTCAGGGAATCGGACAGGGTAGGACACGCCTCAATGAAGTTTTAAGTTCCAATAGAGGCAGTGCCACCTGGGGAGTGCAAAACTTGAGGGAGAAATGGTACAGTAATTTATCGATGCAACAGAGATGTTGGGTGTTCAATTATATGAAGGAATGATGCCTCATCCACAGCTGACATCATCCTCACAGACCCGAGAACACAGATAATAGACAACTATAATGGCTGTTGATACATGTAGAAAGCAACTGGCAGATCGTGCGCACATCCACCTACTGCACGCATGGACTGAACCTCTGGTAACATGAATTAAAGTACAGCCAAGGATATGTCAAGTTGCCTGTGAATTCGTTCTAATACAATATGATGTTACACCAGTGAATGTTCATGTAAGTGCAGGTAGGTATGTGCTGATTATTAAATGGGTGTCTGTGTCAAGCTTGATGTGACTGTATAGTCCAAATGTGAATGTTGTTGTATGTGTCATGTATGAAGGTGTGAAGCATGTCAGAAAACATAATTAGCAAATATCATTGAGCCTGTCAAATACATTCTAAAAAGATTTCAAGGGGACTCTCATGCCATATTATATTGCCAATTCAGAGCCACAGGCTTTCCAAAGTCAGGAACCAGCTGCTCAGGCCAAGCCTAAGCATAAATGCAAATGCCCTAAGGAGGAGCAGCAGCCCTAAGGACATGGGCACTGCTTCTCCTCCTTTGGTCGGAGCCAGGTAGCAACAATTTCTTCCCGAGTGGGAAAAGATAACTTCCAACAGATTTATTCTAATGACTATCAGCAAAGGAATCCCCCTAGTTCTCCAGGAGCAACCTCCTCTCTCTCAAGTGTTATTGCCCTTCCATCTTCCGAGGGAGGGGGACCCCGAATGAGAGGCACTTTTCAAGGAAGAAGAGGCCATGTCACAGGGGGATTCTTGCCTTTAATGAAAAATCTGAAAGCCTTGGATCACTTGATGTTCAATCAGTGTTTCAAAATGGAAACATCAAGGTCTATAGTGAAGTCTATCATGCAAGGAGATTGGACTGTGCCCATCGATCTGGAGGACGCTTATTTTCATGTCCCAGTCTACCCAGACTTCCATAATCTCCTAGGATTTGCAGTCTTGGAGACAGAGGCATATCAGTTCAGGCTCTGAGCTTCAGCATCTGTTCTGCTCCCAGAATCTTCACTATGATCCTGAGGGGAGTAGCGCAGCACCTGCATCAAGGTGGAATCAGACCCCACCATTATCTTGACAACTGGCTATTCCGTCATCAGGACCAAGTCCTCCTCATGGAACACCTGAACTATATCCTCGACCTCACCAACTGCTTAGGGTGGATAGTGAATCTGTCAAAGTCAGACCTGTCCCCTAGCTGCCAGTTCACTTACCTGGGAATGGATTTTGACACCAATCAGTCCCGGTTTATCCATCCCTCAGGCGAGTGGAGAGGTTGGAGGGATGTATCAGGTCGTTCATCAGGAGACCCACACAACCAGCGCGCGTTGTTCCCCATTTGTACATGAATGCTTATAGTTCACACAGCCACTTGGTATCCCTGAATTTTATGCTAAATGTTTAGATAGACATCACAAAGCAACAATCAGAAATCCCGTACTATCAGCTTTTCATTCAACACCCACGATTCCCTCACTCTGAAGTGACATAGATCGTTCAGACTCTGTTCAATTGTCAGCTTGACTCAGAGTCCATTGCCAGCACCTACTTAGGCACCCATAATTTTTCCTCGTCCCGATAGTGCCCTCACTTAATCAAAGTAGGTAGATCCCTGCACACTGATGCCTTCCACTTTTTATTATCATAAATAATGCGGGTTCTCGTGTTTGCCAGATCATCGCATAGTCCATGACCTGTCCATCATTGATCACTCCTCAATCCACTCGTTTCAATGCCTATCACCCACCATACCCTTAACTAACACAGCCTTTGGTCGGTTTCTAGATTGGCCCTTGATTCGTAACCTGCCTTAACGCTATTACTCACAAATATGATCTGACAAATCTCATCCTTTTCCAACATATTGACTACCTCGATCGAATGCACCTTGAATGTCTAAACAAAATTCAGAGCTTCTATTGCACTCACTGGTAGGTTTAGTAGCTATGAAGTATAATAGACATCCTGTCCGGTGCTTTATCAATTTTCTTATACTATTTACCTCCCTCATATCAGTAAGAATAAAATCCAAGACTTCCTCACATTACCCTCCTGCTACTTTGATTTCACAATATGGATTGACAAGGAACGTCTGACGGTTCCAAAACTGCACATATTTTCAAGGGAGCAAAATATTTGGCTCAATTGAAGAACTGTGGCATGGCTGGAAATTACAATGATTTCCCAACAGGTTCTGCATATGAATCAATGTCGGGAATCTTGTTGAAAGTATTATAGTTTCCAGGCATGCTCTCCTCGGGAAACACTCACGAAAAGGCAGATGATTATTCGTGAATTATTATTGGCTGACACGAACCTAAGTTGAATATATAACGTTTCCATGGTAATCATGTAACTGAGTATTACGTTTCCATGGTAATCATGTGAAATTTGATTTTGTTTCGATATGATGATTGAGATTTCCTTCTTAGAAAATGTGCACCGAGTCATGTCCGTAGCCTGTAATAAGACATTCCAAACTTTGCAGTCAAAAAAACCCCATAAGATCAAAACACAGTCAGCAACAGCAAACCTGCAATAACTGTCCCATATAAAATAGCGTAGCTCTATTTGAAATTCACAAGTTCAGAAGCTTATGTGTGGCTAAGATATATTTAGTGGTGATTTATTTTGTTTGAATTACTTGGATATCTTGATAAGACTGGTGGGTTGCCTCAGTCAGGAAAAATTGGTGACACCCTATTTGATCTGCACAACAAAATTTCTTTCATTGGTTCACGGAAACTACCCATGCGTAAGGCATAAATGATAGGGTTTGCTAAACTATTGATCAATGTAAAAATTATAGAAATCTTGCTTGAGATAATATACCAATTCATGTTGGACACATCATTCCCTAGAAGTCTCAGCTCAGTCAAGCAAACATATGGGGTGAAGGTTGCAACATATAAGCCAACCACCATCACAAATGCCTTGATTGATTTTATCCGTTTTCTGAATTCAGAGAGGGTAGATACTTGTGTGCCCTCAGTGCCATACTCACCACTCTGTTCTGTTCCAAAACGACGTAGTTGTCTGTAGATGGCAAACCCAATGTAGATGTAGATGATGGTGAGTGAGATTATGATGAAAATAATATTCGAGCAGGCAAAGTGGTTGTATACCTGAGGAAAGGATGTAACTGAATCACAAATCAGGCCTGGCTGCCAACGAAGAAAGCCCGGGATGATGTTAGGCAGTGCCATGATCAAGGCGTAGATCCAGATAAGCAGAAGAGCCCCCCGGGTTTTTGAGGTGACCAGTGCCTCGAATTCCAGTGGCATTAAGATTGCCACAAACCGCACCACAGCAATACCTAGTAACCATTAACAAACAGAAACGTTACTTCTAATATCCATGCTCATGGACATTCCCTCTTCATATTCCTATACACTCGGGATTTCATGGGAGTAATCCAATTAGCTTGCCCGAAAAAGAATCACATTTTAGTCGTTTTGTGTTAGAAGGTTTCATCACTATCGACTCAATCAGTCACATGATCGACCTGAAAGACAATATGATCATTATTCCCTCCTGCTAGGTTTGGGTCAAAGGCCACACCAGGTCATGGTGTATTGGTTGGATGGCAATCCACTAATACCAGTATACCAGTGTAGCAACTCATTTCTGGGATAGAAAGTGGGGGTGCTTTCCATCATTTTTGTTCCTTTTGTACATTCTATTTCAACTGCAGTGAATCGAGTAATCTCTACAGAACCCTCGAGAGATTATTGTGATTCAATGTACATGTTGTTATTATTGAGAAATAAAAATGATATGCCAGGAAATTTGGAGGGGGGTGGGTGGGTTCAATATTCCAAGCACTACCTGAGGGTTGGCTCAGGTGACAGAAGTTTGTTTACCATGCTCACTGATTGTCTAGAATAATGTGTTTAGGTGACCAAGATCTGAAATAAATGTCACATAACTTCAATACATCAATCAACCAAAATGTATCATGGGTACATGCCAATTCAACACAAAACAGCTCTGAAAATCTTTTTATGTACCATTTATTCGTAATTACTTTTTACATATGTTGCACTGTGGCCAACTGCATGACATATAAATTGGACCTGGCCAAGTGTAATGCTATAAGCTTGACTAAAGATTATTCTATCTCTGCATACAAATCTGTTGCACAAGCATATCTACCTCTTTTTGGAGTCCTTTTTCAATGCGGGGGAATAGGTCATGCAGTAAACACATAACAATCAAAAAGCTGACTGTAACTCAGAGACATCTAGTCCATTTTTGATAGGCAGCAAGCACAGATCAGAACTCTAAGTGGTCAGAATCATTCTGTAGAAATTGATCAAAGCAAATTGTGAGTTTTGCAAGATAATTGAACGCTAGGGACAGTTGAAGAAGAACACTCACATGACAAACATCAAGGACCCACATGTATGATCAGACTGACTGGTCGGGGGTTAACCTCTCATTAGCTCATGCTTTATCCCATGAACATGACAACCAATGGTTGTGCACCCCCCTCCTCTGATTGCATATTTAATGTGGGGACCAGTGCGTACCATCTATCTTGAGTGCTCCTATTGCTCATCAACCCCGCACTCTGAACTGACATATTCCCGTGGAAAAGATCTTTATAATAATGGATATCCTCAGAACTATGGTTTAAAATCCTCTTCTGAATGACAGATGGATAGTTTGCCACCCTTGGTGATAGCTGCTGCTGGCTAGAGCAGCAATCAGCCCGTCTGTCGTCCGTGATTGGTATTATCTCTCAAGACTAACACTCCTTGGCTACTAATATGGTCTAAATTCCATGCTGATTGTACTGGATAAAGTAATGAATTATGACATTCTCTTGTTTGTATAAATTTTCATTTCAAATGATCTAGTATTTGATATTTAGCGGAAAAGCAGTTTGACACATATACTTTTTTATAATTGCTTCATATCGACGATTTTGTCCATATTGCAGTCTATCGGAGATTAGGTCGCCTAACCCAACACATATTTTATTGCTTCACGGAGCTTTCAGCTTTCTCTGAATATGGGGAACTTGTATTATAATCCCACAACATACTGGTATCATCGGTAGAAGGAATCAATCCCTCAAAAACCCAACTATACCTCAAGATGATTCATGAGCTCGGAAAATCTCCATAAAATGATTATCATGAAAATTTGAATATCCTTCAGAGAGCCTGCATCCTTTTGAAGAAGTTTGATTTAGCAGTGTGCGTTCTCATCACGTGACAGATTGCTTTTCTCGTAATTTTTGGCACCTAGATTCTTTAAAAAACGGACAACACAGAATAATGACTCAGAAAGTAGTGACTCAAAGTCTATCAAGACCTGTGTGAAAGACATCATATAGTATCTTGACTATTCTCCCTTGAATTCATAAAAAATATAACCAGCTGCATGGATTCTGTCAATAGTGTGGATGTAATGAAGAACACAGTCGGGGTACAATCCTGCCCTTCAGGCAAACATAACATCTTTGCTATATGAGAAAACATACATCATCTCAAGTAAGCAACTTTTGGTAATGTGTGTAACCTGCTTCCTTTGGAGTCCAGGGTGCCCGGCGCCCGGAGTGTTTCCACGCGGTCGGGCAATAAGCTGCCCCCGCTTCTGAGCTTAATTTCCTTGTAGCTTAGTACTCCGTCATTATGAGTGTCAGGGCCTCAGACTGCGGCCATTTTACTCAGGCCTGGGACTACCATTCGCTCTGTACAGCCTGCCGACCATGCAAACCACCTGAGGTTGACAAGCCAGGCATCTATTGCCCCGTGTGCTCTGCCTGGACTGATGCCCAGTAGAGCATATTTCTCAGTAAGAGGACCCACAAATCTAGGCCCTATGCGGCATCTAACTCAGGGTCCCCTAGAGTTATGATCTCACCCCTCAAATTCCCTAAGAAGAAGCATAAGTCTCCAGGGACAAAGTCTAATATTTCTGGACCAGCAGGAGTCCCTGCCCTTAAACTAGGACCTTCCTTTGAGAGGGCCAGATCTGTTACAAGTATCAAGTCTGGTCCCTCCCTCAGGCCTGCTTTCGGGAGAAAATCAAGAGGAGTAGGGTGGGCTTCCCTCAGGGTTAGACCCTTGCCTTCAGATACAACCAAGATCAGTCTTTCCATTGGTAAGAGCTTTAACCTGAGGCCTTCGGTCCCTAGGACCTGTCCTAAAGACTCTTCGACAGGAGCTAGCCTCCAGTCACCCGAAGGAGTTGTTGAGGGACCTCCAGACAAGCATATCAAAGCCGCCGCTGCCTGCAGCTCCAAACCCCCTACCAGGGTCCCTGACCCTGCCTCCTCTGGAGTCCAGGGTGCCCTGTGCCGGGAGCAACTCATTCCTTGCCCGAACATGCCTTTGGAAGCACTTCCGGCATCCAGACTCCAAGTCTGGTGCCCAAAGGGACTGGAGCAGACTGCCCGGAGCTAAGTTTGCCCAAAACAGCCTGCCCGGCACCCGTAGTGCCTGGAGCACCCGGAGCATCTTGCCCGCACCTGGAGTGCCTGGACTACCCGGAGCAACCTGCCCGGTACCCGGAGCGCACGGAGCTTATCAAGCACTGCCCGGAATGCCCGGAGCAACCTGCCCGGCGCCCAGAGCACCTGGACTGCCTGGAGCAACCTGCTCAGAGCATCCAAAACGCATCAAGCAGTGCCCAGAGCACCCGGATCACCTTGCCCATTGCCCGGAGCCACAGATTTTACCTTGTAAGCACCCGGAGCTCGCTGTCCAGCGCCTGGAGCTTGTTGCCCAGTAGCTACTTTTACCCAGGAGTCCAAGATAGTGAAAAACTCCAAGGCAGGAAGCCCTCTATGCATCGTAAAACCTTCAGAGCTTTCTCTTAGGTATAAGAAGGAGCCATTGCTTGCTAGACACCCTGGTTTAGGCTATCAACAGACCATTAGCTCCTCAGGCAGTTCATTAACTGACTTCGTTAGGAGGCCCTCTATGCTTGCCCCTATCAGAAGCTCTATACCTAGTGAGTCTTCAATTTCTTGCCCTTTAAAGGGTCCATTCCAAGAGATCCGCCGACAGCACTCCAGGTCTTCATTTTCATCTGGACTCAACCTAGAGTCCTTGCTGGCCAAGATGTGAGCTAAATAAGCTGGAGACTGAGGCTTGGCAGTCGAAGGTGATCGAGTCCCTTCCAACAGAGATTTCTGGCTCATCCAAGCCTGAGAAATCATTTTTCTCTGCAGGGAGTGCCTCATTTTAGCACCTCCCACAGGCCCTGAGGTTTTTCCATCCTCATCGCTCACCTGCTTCTATCCCCTCAACAGCCTCAAACCCATTATATGTAGCCATTATCGGGCAGTCAAACGAGGTCGTTGAACCCGATGTTCAGACCAAAGCCCTCATAGTGGCTGTGAGAGCGGAACTGGCTGACCTGAGGGAGAAAGTTAGTTCAGTACAGGACAACCCTCAGAGTCAGGCCCTGGACAAAGACAACTCCAGGGGGAAGAGGATGAAAAACCCTCAACTAAAAGGAGGATGCATGAGTTTTGCAGGTTCGTGGGGGATATACTCCCTGAGTATGTCCCCCAACCAGACCCTGATAATGTCTAGTCCCATGATTTGGCCCTCGCCTCCCTTGATGCCTCTTTCAAAGAGGAAAGGAGGGCAAACCATGTGGACTATTTGCTGGAGTCAGCTCTGCCCCTGTCTCCACTCCTGTCAGGAGTCTAGGAGCACCTTGACAGGTATATCCTGGGCAATGAGCTGCCCAAACAGGTCTATTGCCTGAAAGAACGTTTGGCAGAGTTTACTCTTACTAGATGTGTCAAAACAGATGCAGAAAGGTCGTTCAAGTCATCAGTGCCTCCGATTTATGGTTGCACACCAAACCATTATTGGGTTTGTGCAACCAAAGACCGCCCCCAGTGTTAACTGATCAGCCACCACAGCCTGACAGGGACCTGGCCCTCTATTCATCGACCCCATTGAGCATCTTTAGGGCCACCAATGAGGAGTCCATGCTCCAAGAGCAGCTGTCAGTCTTGTCCTATGTGGACTATGCCCTCGCGGTCGAACTGCCTGGTTGGAGCAGGACCCAGAGGACCAATCTCTTCAGGGACAAGGCTAAAAAGGCAATCAAGGTAGGACCGAGAGCAATCGAACACACCTCTTTCAAAAAGTCAACGGGAATTTAGAGCTGGCGAGGCATACTGCAGCTCTGAAAACTCTCTCATTTGATTCTGAGACAAAGTCCCAATTCACTGCACTCCCTCTGGGCAATGAGGAGCTTTTCGGGGGCAAACTGGACCAAACATCAGTCCAAGCTCTCGAAAGGGCCAAGAGGCAGCAAGAACTCCGCGGAGATTTTGCTGCCTTCAAAGCTTCCAAGGCTGAGAGGGCTAGGAGGGGCCAATTCCTCCAAAGACCCAATGCCGAAGAGCAAGGGAAGAGGAGCCGCCTCAGGCATGCACGGAAGGGGCAGAGGACACCCTAATGTTAATACCTCTGCTCCCATCCCAATAGTCGGCCCCACCCCTGCCCCTCAGGAAGGGAAATCAGGTAGGGGTAAACGTAAACTCTCCAAGGAGGAGGGCCAGCCCTAGTCCTCCCCCCGATAGTAGGGGCCAGACTGCTTGATTTTCTCCACCAGTGGGAGGAAATCAGCTCAAACAGGTTTGTTTTGACCATCATGAAGGAAGGAATCTCCCTGTCCTTTCGAGAGCAGCCCCGCTCTCCCAAGTTTTCTTGCCCTTCTGACTCCCAAGAGAAGGCAATCCAAAGAGGGAGGGACTGCTCAAGGAAATAAGAGCAATGCTCACCAAGGATGCAATAGAGCCCATGGATCAGAGCATGGGCTTCTTTTGCAATCTTTTCCTGGTAGCAAAACTCAGGGGGATTCCGACCTGTGATAAACCTGAGGGCCTTGAATCACAATCAAAACGCCTCACGTGAGATCGGATATTCATGAATATGCCACAATTACACATATCAAAACCTCTTCACTTACTGATTACAGTGGTAATAATAACAATGATTCCTAATGCTGCCTGTCAGTATATTCCTGCCGACAAGATAAATTTCAACCGTTAATCCAGTGTTGATATAAGATGGCCTCGATGCTGGCTTCTCGCATGATTTCCCCGGGTCGATAGGTCAACCCCACTGCCCACTCCACGTGTAATACCCTGGATTAGGACCACCAGGTGACCTCATCAGACTACATACCAAGCACTTGGCAAGATCTCTCTCTCTCTCTCTCTCTCTCTCTCCCTCCCCTTCTCTCTCTCTCTCCATGTCTTTCTCTGTGTCTATATCTGCATATATGGGTGTGTCCATTTATGTTCGATGTGAGTGTGTGTGTGTGTGTGAGTGTGTATGTGTGTTTGTGTGTTTGTGTGTTTGTATATGTGTGTCCGGTAGGAGCAGAGGCAAGTTTTGTCACTGGCAGAGTTGCTGGACCC
>JAUOBU010783125.1:0-10003 GCA_032360585.1 Nereis procera | reverse complement strand
TTACAGACCGGTCTCATGCCTTTGACTTTAGCTAGGGTTTTAGATTTTACGTAGTCTATGTTATTCTCAAAGCTTGGTTTTTTTATCAAATTTTACTCCAAGACTTCAACAGATTCAATTTCGGTGTTATAATAGAACAGTTGGATATCTGTAGTTTTCATCAAGCTACTGTTGGTCCCAAAGTACATTACCTTTGTCCATGTGTTGCTTGGTGTAAGTTTATTCTGGTGTATCCATACTCCTGCCGCATTTAAATCCTCTTGGAATGCTTGTTGTAATCCCGCGGGCGAATCTTGAGATGATGTGATGACTGTATCATCGGCATATAGGTTTACTTTCCCTACTAGGGGGTTAGGTAGGTCATTATTATAGATGATGAAAAGGAGCGGGCTCAGAATGGACCTTTGTGGCACACCGCAGTTTATGGTTAATGGCTTAGATAATGTATTCTCCACAGTAGTAACCTGTGAGCATCCAGTAAGCTAACCCTTAGAGCATTCTAGTATGCACAGTCATATCATTACAGTCCAGCTTACCCAATAATATATCACGGTCTACTGTATTGAAGGCCTTGCAAAAATCCAGGAAAAACACTTCACTGGGATGTCTGGATTCTACATTCTCATACAGGTCCTTGGTGAAATCAGCCAGACATGTGGACTGCCTTTTCCTGAACCCCGCATGAGCGTCAGTAAAATATTTTCTCTTCTGCAGTTATCGTAGAATTGGTTGTGGATTATACATTCCAATATTTTGCTTAGGACCAGTAGGACTGTCATGGGTCTACAATTGTTGGGTATATTAGGATATTTTTCTTTGAAGAGAGACGGGACTTTGCCACATTTCCAATCATCCAGAAAGGTTCTGGAAGTTATACTAGCATTGAGAATATGAGTTTGGGGTGCATGAATATGGTGTCCACTGTCTTTTATAATCCAAACAGTCAATCCATCTGTACTGCATGCTTTGGAAATTTTAACAAGCTGTAGCTCTTGATACTTCCACAACAGTGGTTTGTGAAATATCAAATTTGGTTGCAACTCTTTCTGGGGAGGCAACCCTACTTGATTTATTTGTTGGGCTAATATTTGACTAATTGCCACAAAGTGTTCATTGAGTTTTGTTACTTTTTCATATGGGTCTGTAAAGTCTAGGATGGATTTGATTGAGGAAGATTGGGGGAATATTGCCAATAGTTATGAATAATTTTTCCAATATGCAGATGAGTCCCCCTTGCAATTGCTCTATTGCACCGAGAAAGAACTGGCGCTGGAGATGCCTCTTTGATAGATTTGTACGCCGTATGGCGTCTGATTCGTTTTTAGCATTCTCAGTTGTTCATTGTTTTTTGCATTTGGCACTCAAATATTCATGTTCGTCAACTGTGCTAAGAAATGTGTTTGTCACAACTCTGCATTATTGTTATTGCACTTCATTTTATTGGCTAGGGCTAGTTTATCCACAATGTCCAACAGTCTCTTTATAAAAGAACGTATGGCATCATTTACGTTTGTTGATTCAAAATCATCAGACCATTCAATATGCTCAATTCCATGCGAAGTTCTCACCCATATATTCTCTGTAACTTTTACTCATAACATACAGTTTTTTTCTTTGGGCTTAAATTTCTTTCTAGCGGTGAAGATTAAGTAATGATCACTGAGGCCGACGTCAATGGCTTCATTTTGATTTTAGAGTTCAGGCCTATTTGTGAGTATATGATCAATAGCTGTTGTATCGGTTACTCAAGTGCCTTCTCTGATCAGTTAGTCCATGCATATTCTTTCAATTAGTTCTTGATATTTAGGCGTATTTGGATCTCATTTCTTGTTGAGATCTATATTAATGGATCCTATATTGATGATGTTTGGATTTCGACTTGAGTGAAGATATTCCAGTGCAGGTGGTACAGATTCATTAGGGTGTTTGTAGATGGCTATCATGTAGGTTGGACGAGTCTCGTTCAGTAGTAGCTTCAGGGAAATCGACTCTAAATCTGGAGTGCAGGTATTATGGGTTTCCAAGTGTTCCATGGTATATATGCTAAGATAGTAGTAGTCGGCAGTCCCATCACCTATGCTTTTCCATGAGTCTGCATTTCTGTCCCGCCTATAGAATGTATAGTTGGGAATTTCTACTTCACAGGATGGTACTCATGTCAAGATATGTCTCATTTAGGAGGAGGATGTCAATCTTAGTTCTTTGCAGTAGGAGAGCGATATCATCCCTATATTTGGTAAGGCTTCTGATATTGAGTGAGCCAATGACTATCCCTTTGAGGGCACTGAGGACTTTGGTGCCTGGAATTATTTCGTCAGTGTTGTCATCTATCGTCATGTTATGGGTGCTTCATAATGGTTACTTGGTCATATTGTTCATCTTTGTGCTGATTCTTCAGACGATCAATATTAGTCATGTATTTGCTTACCTCCATGTTGAGTCTGAGGAAGGATACAGATATGACTGAGAATAAATGCATTGTACAACAACATACATGTCAGTACATACACAATTACATGTAGCTAGTACCCTATAGACCTGATCATCTCAGTTGACTCAGCTTTTAACCAACTATGTACCAATTGCACTTTGCTCATTGTAGCTTTTTGTTTCACCTTTCACAGGTGAAGTTGCCAGTTGGTTGAGTGACTTTTGTTAGTGGATGGCGCAATTTGTCAACACACAAAGTTTACAAAGGTCAAGTTGCAACCAAAAACATATCACACAATCCAAATGAAGATGCAATACAAAGTGACAGAGTAGATCGAAAAGCAATGAATAAACACCCACCTAATGTTACTTGACTACACACTCCTAAGTCCTGACATCTTTATGAGGGTGAAAGTTTGCTGGCTCCAAAATAGATCCAAGTGTGAGAGATCCATTTTGCTTTAAGATTCAATGAGAAGCCCTCAATCCTAGGGAGATCCTAAGATACATTCCAGATTACGGACAACCACTATCGGCAGAGAAGGTCGACAGAAGAAGTTAAGAGTTCTGAACTAAAGGCAATATTTATTCATGTCTGATGTTCATGCAAAAAAATGTTGGGATTATTATGCTATGAGCATGGAGAACACTCATTGGACAATGGGCCACTGTTCTTTCGGAATATGGTATGTGCCCATAGGTGATGAGGATGGGAATGACTTCCAATTGTTCACGTGACCTGGCACCATAACCATATATGAAAGTTCTCGAAATCTAGCAAGACTAGAGTCACACAATTTTATGTGATCCTCAAAGTTGATTTCAGGTCATTCAGGTGATGGAAGAGTCTACTCTGAAGTCTGAGGGGGGAAATGGCTGTTTGGAAGAGTCCAACTTGATGTGGCATTTAGGAAATGTTTCTCACTTGACACTTCCTAAGAATCAAAATCTTTCTAGGAGATTTTTAGACTGGTGTGAAGTTGCCAGTCAGCCATGAAATTCAAGGACTTACGACTGTCAAAAGAATATTGTATTTGAACAAAACTATCTTTTCACACACTTCAATCATCCATACATGACTCAATGTAGTATCATTCATGGAAAAAATGTCTCGATAAATGTTAGGACAACTATCATTAGATTGAGGCATTTTAACAAACTTGTCACAGTTGTAGTACCACAATTGAGCACTTTCATGCATTCAATTCGGAGACAATATTTCAAGGATCCACATACGAAAGTGAGTATATCTATCTCACAAGATGATGCATTTCTCACACTGCATCCAGTTGCGTGCCCTCTTCATCTTGCATCAGTGCGTAAGACATATCGCAAAAGTGACGAAGAACTGAGCTTACTCAATCTAATTGTGAAAATGTGAATGAACTCCATGGATATAGTCGTTAGGAACAATACACACTTTTCAGGGTGTTACAGGGACATGTTTGATAGTTTCCCAATTATGTATGAGACGATTTAGTAGCATCCTTTCTCTCATATTTATAAAATTTCGAGTCTATTTGTAACTCACCCAATTTCTTATGAACATAGAAGTGTTGGTTACCCTATTCCATACCATTGCAAGGCTTATTGTACCCTCTTGTTATTTGTGAATTGTTCCCAGGCTGTATTAGGTTCTCTTTTTTCTATGATGGTAGACTAGTCCGGAGATTTGCGTATGGTTGCAGTCTTGCTGATATGATTTTTGTGTAGCTATGCATAATGAATTTTTCTTTAATTTCTTCATGTTAAACCACAAGTCAAGTTGACCCAGCCTAATCAAATGTCAATGCACTGATCTAACTTCACCATATTTTCCGAGATGGCGATGAAGATGGAAGCAAAGGCAAGGACATCAGTGAAGAAGACGATGGTGAAGAGGATAATGACAACGAAGAAGATGAAGTTGAGGATGAGGATAAGGATGAGACTGATGATGAGGATGAGGATGAAGCTGAAGATGAAGATGAGGACAAGGACAAAGACAAGGATGAGGACGAGGGTGACAAGGACAAGGAGGACGACAACGACGACAACAATGATGATGAGGAGAATGAAGAGTAGGAGGAGGAGGAGGAGGAGGAGGAGGAGGAGGAGGACGATGAGGACAACTATGAGGATGAGGACGACAAGGACCAAGACGATAAAGACGACAAAGACAACAAAGACGATGACGAAGACAAAGACGGTGACGTAGACAAAGATGATGACGTAGACAAAGACAATGATGACGAAGATCATGTCAGGAAATCTCTGCCTTACCCTAGAGACATCCTCTGGATAGGCATTGGATGGAGCACTGCCCCTGAAGTGAAATCCAACACTTCGTCAGGTTCCTGGTGACGGGAAAAAACATCCTCAGCAGTGATCAGATGTGCAGCTGGCTTTCTGTGCAACCTCCTTATTTCTATATTCACAGAAACCAAGTTCTCGCTCCAGGTGGGCGTTTCATAGTTGCACTTCTGTCAAATAGCTTCTTCAGATCCATATACAAACTTTAACAGGCATGATGTGGTATTTTATGTGGTGTGTAGTATCTGCAGTGTGTTGTGTTGAATGCTACCCAAGATGATGGACTCTGCTGTCTTGGTTTTTTCAGATCAAAAGTGCCTTTTAAAATGAAGATGGAACCTCTTATCGCCATCAATGCTGTAGGGGTGATCTGTTGTCAGTGGTTAACTGGTTTGAATAAGTGGCCATGGCAACCAATATAAAGTATGGTGATTGACTTGAAAGTTGGGGTCTGTAGTGCCTGCCATGCACAGAAGTCCTGGAGACGAGATATCTACTCCTGAGACCCTTTCACACATCACCGTTTCTCAAGCTCTTTCGTCTGGTATTAGACAATTGACATGAAACTGGACTATATTGCAGTTGACATCTTGACCAAACTGCAAGATACTGGACCATACCACAGCCATCTTGATGAATCCGCAAAATCTCCCGAATGTTTAAGTTCAATCTAAACAATCTGGATCAATTGGCCATATTCCTTACTCAATTTATTACATAAGAGAAACCAGTGATATACGGCCTCATATACCGCATGATACCTACAGATATCCAGTTGAGACCAATGTGTACCGCATGGTATTCTTATTGAAATGGCAATAAACCAGTGATTTACCAGGCTATCCCGAAAATGTATGCCAGTCTGTATTATGCTGATTCAAACTGTATTTGTCCAGATGATTGTAGGCACTCACTGGTCTCACTCGGTTTCACACCCCAATGACTACACAGTATACAGAGTGATCGCCACGGTTGACTATCTCGACCTTTGCGGCTCCACTCTGGTTGTTACCGGCATGTAGCGGTATGTTGCCGTAATGGACTGGTATCCCACCGGTTTCTTGTAGGTATCGCACACATTTTTTGCGGACTTCCACTGGTACATACACAATTCTTACTGGCGGTTCGAGCACCACCACTGCCGCTGCCTTCACCGCTGCCACCACCACCACCACTACGAACCCCAACACCGTCGCTAGATTCTACATCATCAGCTGCATTTGCTCCTGGATATTCCTCGGCTACTACAGATTCCTCAAAAAGAAAGCGAAAGGCTCCATTGAACCTCACACACGAACAAGAAACCGAACTCGTCGAATGGATACAATCGAATGAATGTTTATACAATAAAGCTCCAAGAGATTACTAGGACACAAAAAAATCATTATGGATATCGAAAGCTACAGAAATGGAGCTAACTTTCGCTGAGCTACATGTTTGGCATGAGTCCATGAGATCGAGACTCGGCAAACTCCCTACCAAAAAGTCAGGCAACGGATCGAAGGATCTCACAGAGAAAGACCAGTTCATAATAAGTTAGTTTCAATTTTGAGTAAGCACATTGTCAGAGCACCTTGTCGAGGTTCACAGAATCTCAAACAAAAAACAGGAAAGTATCCACGCAGTCCACTTCCGTGTCTAAAGAAACCTTGGTTTCAGAATATAATCCAGATTGATAGATTGTGCAAACATATACATGCTAGAACTATTTTTTGAAAAATTACAGGTTTTTGTTGGAATGTTTTTAATAGACAGCCAAAACAACATGCTAAAGTTCTAAATGCATTCTTCACCACTCCACGAGCATGAGAAAAGTGATAATTGAAAATTCTCTGTTCCACTGTTGAATTCCGGGTTGGGTAAGACTTCATCACATATGTCCTGAGTGCAAAGGCATCATCGCCTATGATGAAATATGGGATGTCTCGATCCTCATACTCCAATGGTTGTGGGTTTGAAATCCAGATAATTCCATCTTCAATAACTTCTTTCAAATCGGAATGATTCCAGATTTGACAATCTGATGCAGATACATTCGCCCCTAAATCAATCCATCAAAATTTATAATCAGCATTGACCAAGGCAAACAAGACGACCGAATTAAAACTTTCATAATTAAAGTAGAGAGACCCACCATTACGTGGACATCTGCTGGCTATATGTCTCCCATTTAGTGCTCCAATCACATGGTCGAAGTTCCATTCATTCTTGAATTCTTTTGCAATATCATGAATTTGGATCGATGGGAGTGCCGATGACTTCCTCTGAATATTCATTGATTATTCCATCGCACACTTTGGGAATTGACAAACTTATGGTATTATTTGCCACTCGAAAAGCATAACTCAGCAATTTGTAACTGTCCCCTGTTGTCAAATATCTGAGGGTAATGGCCAAACGTAATCCTGGTAGTAACGGCATCCTTCCAAAAGTCAAATTCTTGGTAATATGTGGTTCTAAATGATTTAACAATTCTTGAAGCATCCTTGGCTTGACACGCATTAGATTCTAGAAAGACGATACATCCTCTGCCTGTAATTTGATCATTAAACGTTCGTACATGCCAGTGTTGAGGTCTGCGTAGGAGCTAGTTTTGAACCCAGAACCTCAAGGTCGATGTTGAAGGGGGAATGTCGGAGAAGATGAAGAATTGCAACATGATGGATGTCACTTGCTTGGATCAATATAACCTGATCGAGCAGCAAAAGCAGCTTGTGATGTTGAGAGACATACATCCTTTTTGTTTGGTGATAGAGCAAAAGAGATCGCTGTGAACTTCCAGTCAGAGTGAACAGATGAATCGAAATGAGAAGAAACTTGCTCCCTTCGTGATTTTTATTGCAGAAACGACAAGAAGCGTAGTATAAACCAACGAGATACCAGTTGCTTCGGGAGATAACCAGTTCTGATCCTACTGTTAACCAGTTCATACCTACAGTAATCCTTAAAAAGTTAGTCTGAAACTGTTCTGAATGGCATGAATTATGAAATATTCAGGAGAGTACCTATTAAGAACCAGTTTGATCGGGGAACAACCAGGCATATTCCAGGGGAAAACGGGTTGAAACCTGTTGGAATCCTAAGGAATACCGGATCCAATCTGGAATATACCTATGGAGAATCAGTTAGATACCAGATGACGTCTTGCAGAGATGAACATTGGGAAATTTACCCTGTATCGTCTGGATTTAGAGTTAAATCATAAGTCGGGATAAAATGGGGAGAAACGGCTGGTGAAACGGCGATGTGTGAGAGAGGCTTCATATTGAAAGGTTCATCTGTTCCATACACATCCCATCTGCTGTGCTTGAAGAACTGTGATTGCCAGGCATCGTGCAGTCTTCAGGCATCCCAAAGGATGTGACAGCTCTCACCATGGGCAGCAAGTGTCCTTTCCTTGTCCCTTCTGTGCAAGTGTTGAGCTGTAAAAGGAGCAGCTCACTTGGAGAGAGATATTGCTTACACGAAGGTGAGCAAACTAAAGCCCCGCTCACATTTTCCCGTTCATCATGCCGTTTCTCCCGGCTTTGAAGAATCGGCATTGAACCAGTCCTGCAACCAGACAGAGTCTTCCTTATACCACTGAAGTCCTCATCGAACCGGAAGAGTCTGCTCACAACCAGTCCACCTTCGGTATGTTTAAGTTCAACTTAAACTTACCGGACCGAACGGCGAGAATCTGCTTTCCAATTATTATATAACATAAACCAGTGGCTATCGGGATAATATTCTTCTTTATTCCAATTGGCAACCAGTGAAATCTTAACCCTACCGCACCCTAACGCTGCACCTAACCAGTGTATACCTACCATATACCGCTATTATCAGGAGTCCCATCAAGTCCGGCTTATAGCCAACTAGACCTGATGTTTACCAGTTCTCCACTGATTTGTGAAGGAATCAGTTGGTTTCATATGCAGATGGTCGCGGTATTCAGCACGTTCATTCTGCTTGATTTCACATAACCTATCGGTTGCTATCTGGTTGTCTCCGGCATATAGCGGTATATTGCCGCTTACCATTGGTTGCCAACTGGAAACTTGTAGGTACGTTTTTATCCGATATCTACTGGTAAGTAGCCGTTTTCAACTGGTTTCTCTCTGGTTCTTCCATTGATTCGAATTTTTTTTATCCCACTTAGGTATAAATAGGGTGCTCAAATTTCATTTGTCTTGATTTCTATGTGTTATTCAGAGACTGCACTGATCATGCCACCCTGGAAGACATCGCGGGCTTCTCTGAAACGTTGCATTCCAAAGAAAACTATCGATACCCCAAACCAATTTGATAACGACGAAGCAGTTCAGAATGATCCTGCAACACCACACCTTGACAATCTGCCCCTCTCACAAACCTCTCATGTGGCTGCTCCGAAGGTTCCTGATCAACGAGTTTCACCACCTGTTGATGATAGTCAGTTGTCTCAGCCTCAACGAAGTGTCATCGAACCTGCTCCATCGGTTTTATCAGTTATCACCAAAAATCGTAAAGCTCCATTAAATCTTAGTCACGAGGAAGAATGTAACATGACTGAATGGATTCAATCTGATGAATGTCTCTTTGATAAAGCCAGGAGAGATTACGAAGACACTAAGAGCAAGCAAGCCCTGTGGATAACTAAAGCTGCAGAGATGAATTATTCAGTATCTGAATTACACGTCTGATACGAGTCTATGAGGTCTCATCTTGGTCGTTTGCTGACGAAAAACTCGGGATATGGTGCTCACGAGTTCACGGAAAGGGATTGATTCATACTGGATTTGTTTCAGTTCCTTAGCCGACAAATTGTTAGGGCACCTCGTCTGGTTGCTAACAATTTGCAATCTAAGATTCAATCTCAATCTCAAACTAACGTCGCTTCAACGTCAGAGAATATTTCAGTAGAAACTTCTCAGCCCCTCTCGAGTAGAGATGATGAAGAAAGTATTGAGGGATCACTCTCAGAGCCTGTTGAACCACCTACTATTACTGAAAGCATTCCCTCCAAAACACAGAAGAAAAAACACACGAAATCTGAAATTCTGAGGTTTTGTTAAGGATATCGCAAGCAGACAAACGATCAGATGATATATATCAAACACTAAATAAAGCATTGACTGAATCATCGATAGTATCTAGTCATAAGAAAGCTTGGGCCCAGTGGATGGCCAGTGTTATCGATCAAGTGCATGACGAGGTATGGGAAGAGGACCAAGAGAATTCCTCTCTCAATCTAACTCAAAGTATCTGTAAATCAAAGCAAATCAGACGTCAGGAACAATCTCAAGGCAATAATACCTCC
>JAUOBU010782014.1:0-16524 GCA_032360585.1 Nereis procera | reverse complement strand
ACACACACAGAAACAGAAACACAAGTGCAAACACACACACACACACACACACACACACAGAAACAGAAACACAAATGCAAGCACACACAAACACACACAAAAACAGACACGAATGCATGCACACACACACCTATACACACAAACCCAGAGTAGAATGATCTGCTGAAGTGTAGATTCTGAACCAAGTTTCTGAGAGCATTTAATGTATTGTTAGCAAAATAGACATTGCACAAGATGCCTGATGGGCCATGAGGCACCACCTCAAAAGGAAGGTAATCTAGAAATATCTCATCTTGGAAGCAATGGATGCAGCACTAGTTGTGGGATGATAAGACAATAGCAGTATCAGCATCAACATGTATTACACACTGGATTATAACCTGGTTAGTCTGGCTGGCCCAGGGTGAATCTATCAGCTTGCTGGATGGAGTGATCAGATCATGCACATTAACCCTTCACTACAAGATTAGTTTCCAACCATGAGGCGATTTCATCAATTTACAGCTCACGCTAGTGAACTGGAAACTGATGAGATAGCCACTTGGCCAACTCAATACAGGTAATTAAATACGGGGGCAAAAAAGGGAATAGCCCTTATCAGTTTCAAGCAATCAACTAGTTCCATCACTATATCTGATCGCGAAGGAATTCAATGATGACTAGAAAAATAGCACGCCAACTTTCAAAATTTTAATTGAGTTAATTGATTAAGATAATTGTTCAAAATTGGAAAATTTCATTCTTTTTCAGAATATCTCAATTACATCATAGGGCTTATTGATTTCAATCTTTCAATTCAGGAGGTGGGAATAAATTTTAAGTGATTAGTAAATTCCATCATTATGCCTGATCACAAGAGAGTCTAGAAATAACTATGTGAAGATAGCATTTAAACCTTCAAGTGATGATTTCCATCATTTTAATCCAGGAGGTGGGAGTTCAGCAAAATCTTACAACAATGCAATTTCTCAAGGAGAGAGCAACGGGCAGTTTTTATCAGTCATGACATGAATCTGGAAATATTTTATGGGTTTTTTTCACCTGAATCCATAGTTCAAATAATTCCACCAGAATGTGGCATGAGAGTGTGGTGCCATGATGGTGGAGTAACCATCAAACTACCCTGGGACTAATCAAATTATTCCTGTTTAGAAGTCAGCAATACTCATTGAGGCAGAGATCATTACATTATCAGTTAAAAGCTGAGATACAGACCCGAACAAAGAGATACAGTCAAACCTGGCATCAAATTGTCAAAAGTGGTCTCTCATAACAGATACAGGGTTGACTCGGGGTCATAAACCATAATATTGACAGTCAACATAGGTGATTGCTTAACACAGGTGGTCCTCAACACAGGTTTGACTGTAAAAAATATAGGAAAGCACCTAAAAGATCTGAGTACTGCTGACACATATATATAAATATAGATGTTTCAATTGAAATGTTGTGTATCCGGAGACTGGCTGTAAGCCATGGACCTGTTATTCAGTCCTTTTCTATAAAAGGCAACCACAGAATCATGACGGTTTGAAGGGCTAATTTTGTTCCATCAAACAAATCGGAAAGAAACATTATCACAATCATATTTAGCATCTACTCATGAGACATCTGATGTCAGCGATTTGATGACTTAGACCGAAACAAGAGGAATTATATCAGTAAAATAAACAGGTTGTCATGGAAAAGTATTTTGTTAATTTGAATGGTATCCCATGTTGAATAAACATTAACAAACAATCATGAGGTGGAAGTGGAGATGGAAGCAGAGGACATGGCAGTGGTGGAGGTGGAGGCAGTGGCGGAGGTGGTGGCAGTGGCGGAGGTGGTGGCAGTAGTCGAGGTGGAGGTGGTGGCAGTGGCAGAGGTGGTGGCAGTGGTGGAGGAGGCAGACGCAGTTACTTAAATCTTTATATCTACGGTACTCCACATTAATACTGTTTGACTTGATTTGGATTTCGCAAGAAGTCTCGTCAATTCACGTGCAGTATGCTACCAGTGAATCATTCATATTTCAAAATTACCAATGAAATCCAATATTATACATCGTTCACAGGTTACCGAAAGTTTCTAGAAAATAAATTGCCAAAAAAGCTTGGGAAGATGTCACCTGGTTCAGGTATGCTCACCAAAACAGTGTGCAACCAAACAAAAGTATGGAGAATTGCTTTAGAGTTGATATTCATATATTAGGCAGTGTAGTGTATATAAATTGTGGTTGAGATAGAATGTATATGGCATGGTCAGCAGGTAGGATATCAGGGGGATCAACTTAACCCTCTCACTACATCATCAATTTCCATCCATGTGGTCATCTCATCTATTCACAACCCTCTCGAGTGAGCTGTGAATTGATAAGATAGCCACATAGCCAGATCTTATTCCTTACTATATTCTGGTTTTTGTTTCATTCAAATTGGCCCATTAAAAGCCTTCAAACTGCATATGAAAAACACAATATTCAAGGGTGATTTAGATTTTATTGTAGTGAGAGGGTTAGATCCGATATTGGCCGTCGCCATTAGACTCTCCAGGTGGATCTAGCTTTACATCAAAATACAGGTCAAAATACAAGTATTTTATAAACTAAACTAACCTTTTATCTCCACTTCAGTGTTGCCAATACGATGCAGACATTGTTGTTTTCTTCTGAACACTCATGGATTGAAGGTTTCCCCATTTCTTGTCATGAACAGCCGGTTTGGTAACTGATCCAAAAGGTGCAGACCACCAGTTACGCATCAAATCAGCATCGTCATGTTGACCAGCAAACAGCTACAGAAGAGAGAAAAATTATGAGACAATGTACATTTCCATCCACCCTCTTACACCAATAACTGGGAATTTCCATTTCAAAAATCCATTTTTCACACAGGTAGAGAAGTGCACAATTTCTATCCGACATATAATGCACCGTAGAAAACCTTGGGAATTCACATCATGACAAAATCATTCATAGCCCGATGTTCACTCTCTAGCCCTGTCCTTACTATAACCCCAATATCACCCTTGGATATTGTGTCTTTCAAGTCAAGTCGGAAGGGTTCTACTGATCTGATTCGAATGGAAGAAAAAGCTGGAGAAGAGAATAAGATCTAGCCATGTGGCCTTGTATCAATTTGCAGGTCACCGGTGTGAGCTGTGAATTGAAAAAATTGCCACATGGAGAGCCTATTTTGGTACGTCATTCATTGCGCGATGGCCAATGGTTGAATTCTCTGCACCAGATGATTTCCTGAATAGGTAGGACTTTACTCGAGCATATTCACCATAAGCCAACCTAAAAAGATCCAGCTCTGTCATTTCATAGGTAATCAAAAGTTTGATGTCCAGTCACATTCAGTCATCCTCATACATGTACCTCTCCAATCAATTCACAGCTCACATGAGCTTTGTGGTCTGATCCAATTACAGTGAAATCTGTCTGCTAACACTCCCATTACTTCATCAATGTCCGTCCATGTGGTTATTTTATCAATTATCAGCTCCCGCTTGTGTCCTTGGAATTGGCCAGAATCAGAGAGTAGGAGATTGGTGTAGTGATATCATGAGAGGTTTAACCCATTCAATACTTAATCAATTTATATCCATGCGGATCTTTGTTCGACTCACAGCTCAATATGGCGAGTTGTGAACTGATGAAATAGCCAAATAGTCAGATAATATTTCCTACTATAGTCGGCTTCTTTTAATTAAATCAAACCAATAGAAGTCTTCCAAATGAACTTGAAAAACACAAAATCCATGGGTAATTTGGTTTAGTGTGAGGTTTAAGAAACCGTAAGTCCACACTAGGCATTTTTAGAATGTGTTACATCATAAGTTCAGACCAGAGTGACGATATCAAAATTGTATGAAAATTTATAGGACGGGGGACTCGAGAGAACTCGGGAGCACTGAATAAATGATTAGCAAAAAGACTGATTTTTCGCCATCAAGTTATGTATATTAATGACTAAAAAGACACTACAATCACAGGCAACTTTTGGCATAGTTGATCATTACATGTTCAAATACCTGATAGAAGATTATACATACATTTACTTTGTCGTCAGCACCACAAAAATAATTACCCGTAAGGCTTAAAAAATATACAGGCTGTTTAGTAATACTGCCTCGTATGGTTACATATGAAACAATATATATTTCCAAAAACTGATTTTCCAATTTCCCTTCAGACAGGAAAATTTCAGAAGACAGACCCACTTCCAATGAAGGTGAGGCTATCAAATTAATTCAAAACCCAATTAGACAAAGACAGGTTACACCTGAGAATTGAGAAAATAATTAGCAGAATGACTTTCTTACCATGATAGTCTGTGGTGGGGGCTGTAGTTGGTGCTGATATAGTTGCTGGTAAGATTCTGACTGCAGGCATGGCTTGCTTGCTCCAAGTTCCCTCATCTCCACAAGATACTACCATAATCTGAAACAAAAAGTCATCCAAACCGTCAATACCCCAAAAAATATCATACATTAACACCCCAAAAATGTCATACATTCATACCCCAAAAATGTCATACTTAAGAAACAAACATGATGTCTTCGAGCATGATCTGAAAGAGATTTGAGTTATTAGTTGAATTATTCCCGAGGTACAGGAATGAGGTTCAGACTGGTTGCCCTGCAAGATTCCATCAGTGGACAAGGGATATCAAAAATGAGATGTCAAGACTTGGACGATATCGCTGTTGGCTAGGATTTTCATAGCTAAAATTCTCAAATCACCCCTGAATATTGCGTCTTTCAAGTCCAACTGGAAAGCTTCTAATGGTCCAAATCAAATTGAGACAAAAACCAATTTGTAGTAGGGAATAAGATCTGGTCATGTGGCCATTTCATCAATTCACAGCTTCTTATGGGCCAACTTGAATGAAATGAAAGTAAACTGTAGGCAGGAATGAGATGTGGCCATGTGGATATTTCATCAATTCCCAGCTCACTTGTATGAGCTTTGAATTGATGAAATAGCCACTTGGAAGAACTATTACTGATAAAATTCAGATGAAAACATGTCAAAACATATATCAAATAACACAAAAATTTTATACTTTGCTTTAAGCACCACTGGTATAACTTATGTATGTACATTAAGAGTGGTGGAATTATTGTTGATAATGTCAAAATATAAATCAAGGCATATATCAAATGATAAAAATCACATTTCATACATTGTTTTAAGCACCACTGGTATAACATGTAATATGTCTACATCAAACGGTAGAATTAATGCTGATAAAATTGAGATAAAAACATGTTGTAATATAGATATAGAATGGTAGAATTATTGCTTATAAAACTGAGATAAAAACATGTAATATAGATATGAAATGGTAGATTTAATGCTGATAAAATTGAGATAAAAACATAGTGATATAGATCTATGAACATAAATTAATGGGGGGGGGAATCACATTCCATACAGTGTTTTAAGCACCACTGGTCTAACACGTGATATGTACACATCAAACGGTAGAATTATTGCTGATAAAATTGAGATAAAAAAACATGTCAAAATATATATCTATGAACATAAAAAATGATAAAAATCACAAAATCTGATTTCTGATCTGCCTTCCAGATCCATAGTGTTTGGGGGGCTGAATCATGCAGACAGTGGGTCAGAAGCAGAGGAAAATGAATTGGTAAATCGAGAAGGGATACCCATGAGCAAAACACAAGTGTGGTTGTATGAAATGACAATGACAATGAAAATGATATAGCTTTATTTATCCAGGCAACATATACAGGAACAAGCCGTACATACAAGAATAGAACAATACTTAATAAGTTTGTTAGGCTGGAGCCTATTCTTCCCCTGTGACCTGGGTCAACATAAGTTTACTTACTCTAAGTAAGATACAAGTTTTCATTCACAACAATTTTGGAAATGTAAACTTTGAAGGAAATGCATTGAATACATAGAAGTGCTAAACCCTTTCATTATGATACCCCTTAAATCACCCTGGGATATTTTGCCTTCCAAATCTGTTTAGAAGGGTTCTTATGGCCCAATTTGAATTAAATTAAAAATCAACTGTAGGAGAGACTGGGATCTAGCCATGTGAGCTGGGAATTAATCAAATAGCCAAATGGATGGGACCGATGAAGTACTGAATGGAATAATGTGAATCATTTGAGAAATTATTCAACGATCTGATCAGTTCGAAATTTCCGAGGGTATTCTAAATCTACTCCCCAGGGAGTCATTGAACAGGATGCAGTGAAGGAAAAGTTCAGCCATGCCAGCATCACAACACTGCCAAATTGTCTGAGCCATGAACTGATTGAATAGCCTGGAGAATGATGATTAATTTGGAAGTTTATGGTAGAATGATTGTTCAGATGGCTCCTATCAAACCCAAATCTAGCTTTACCTACATTACTCCCACCTACATTATTGCCACCACATCAATGCCTAGCATCCAAATATTTACTGAACCAGGAATGACCACCATGATAATTTTGTCAATGTTTTTCCGCTCTAAACTTCTGTCAAATTCTACAACCTATCCCAACCTGACCAATCATTCAGTCCTGCCAACAAATATAGGGCATTTTCTGCTTGGAAGTTCAATGTTTCTTGTGGCTGCTCAATCAATTCAGGGTATCTTAATATCTCTCCTGATATCGCAAAGTGCCTGGCCTATCTCAGACAACTGTAGAGCACTAGATAGCATTTATGGATACTAGTGCTATGTGAATTGATATCATTATCATGCGAGGGAGGTTCTTTTTCAGCTGCTCGGCATTCAGATTTCTCCGTGTAGCCAGTTCTTGGATGTGAGTGTGATCATATCAATAGATAGATTAGTCATACAGTATGTTAGCAGTTTTCAGTCACAAAAATGTTGGAAATATAAATTTTGAAGGAAGACCTTCACTGCCTATTTAATTCGATTCGAACATTTTATTTAGCCTTTTTGCTAAAGATGATCCCCACATCACCCTTTGCTACTGTGTCTTTCAAGTCACTGGACGGCTCCTATTGGATGTCTTAAGAGATCTGACCATGTGGCTACTTCCATCAATTCCCGGATCACTAGCGTGAGCTGTGAGTTGATGAAATAGCCACATGCTTGTGAACTGATGGAGTAAGAGGGTTAGATTTGGTGACATATCTATATTTTCACATAAGTCTGCTTGGATCAGCAGATGCTGAGTAAAGGATAGGAGATGAGATATGACCAGGTGGCTATTATGTCAATTCCTAGCTCATTTGTGCGAGCTTCGAATTGACAAAATAGTCACATGGATTGAAACTGATGGGATACTGAACAGGATGCAGTGAAAGTGCTCAATGTGCATCATTGTGCCAAGTTTAAAGAAACCATGTTCATTCTGAAATTTCATCAAATATGTTAAATCTAGTATAAGTTTCAAGTTTTGAGAAATTCACGAATAATGGCAAATCAACTTCCGAGAGAGATCTTCACACAAAATTTTGAAGATTAGTTTCCTCCATCACTGCATCTAGTTCCAGAAAAAAACATGATAGGACAATGTTGATTGATTGAGTCAAGGCTAACATCATGTATCAGTGCTTATAGGGTTATACATGGGACATCCTATTAATCACCTTTTATGATATGCAGGTTGGTACGAGTGACCTATTCTTACCTCTTGAATCAGAGAGATGCCCCGGATCTCCACGGGGATGATAACATTTATCAGTGCTTATAGGGCTATACATAGGACATCCTATTAATCACCTTTTATGATACGCAGGTTGGCATGAATGACCTATTCTTACCTCTTCAGAGATGTGCCACAGATCCTCAGGGGAATAATAGCATTTGAATGAAAAGTTGACATCATACAGACACCAATACTGATTCCGACACTGTCAGGGACAGAATACATCATCTGAATGTGATGCTTTACTCTGTGGGCAAGTAGGATGAGGCTGGATAGGGTTTGGGTGAAGTACAAGTATCTCCTTCTGCAGTAGAGATGATTTAGACATAAACCTTAACACAGAATTGGCAAAGTGGACGTAAACCTTGACACAGAATTGGCAAAGTTGATGAGGCATGAAAAATAGGTCAGGGACAAAATATATCATCTAAGTGTGATGCTTTACTTTCTGGGTAAGTGGGATGAGGCTGGATAGGCTTTGGGTGAAGTAGAAGTAACTCCTTGTATAGTAGAGATCCTCAACACAGAATTGGCAGTCAATGGAGGATGAAAAATAGGTCAGGGACAAAATATGTCATTCCTGCAGTGGAAATGATTTGGTCGCAAACTTTAATGAAGAGTTGGCAAAGTCAATGACGCATAGAAACTAGGTCAGGAACAAAATATACTATTCAAATGTGATGCTGAGATGAAGCTGGATAGGGTTTGGGTCAAGTAGAAGTGTCTCTTTCTGCAGTAGAGATGATCTGGTTGCAAACCTTAACACAGAATTGGCAAAGTGGATGAAGCATGAAAAATAGGACAGGGACGGAATACATGATTTAAATGTGATGCTTCACTCTATGGGCAAGTGGGAAGAGGCTGGATAGGATTTGGGTGAAGTAGAAGTATCTTCTGCAGTAGAGATGATTTGGTTGCAAACCTTAACACAGATTTGGCAGAGTCAATGGAGCATAGAAACCAGGCCAGGGACCAAATATATCATTTAAATGTGACGCTTTACTCTAAAGGCAAGTGTACAGTACAGGCTCTAGGAGCAGTAGAAGTAATTCCTTCAACAGTGAAGATGACTTGGTCGCAAACCTTAAGTCAGAGTTGGCAAAGTCAATGAAGCATAAAAACTCAGTCAGGAACACAATAAATCATTTAAATATGATAGTTTACTCTATTGGCAAGTGGGGTAAGGGGAGAAAAGTTAAGAGTGATGTAGAAGCAAGTTCTTCTACCAGAAAGATAATTTGGTCGTAAACCTTAACACAAGTGTGGACGCTGATGCGGACATTGACACTCAAGGTAGTAGGTAAGCTCTCATTACTTTGTGAGGTGAGCTAAAAACCAAAATGTAGAAGGGAATGAGACCTGAGTAAGTGGCCATTAGATTATTATCTCTTGTATAAGATTGTTCACTTATATTTCCACCCAACATGTAGCGCTGTTGTGGACAGGTAAAAAATAAACATGAGCTGCTTTTGAATGACTGGTTTCAGAGACATTGTTCGTAAACTTGAAGAAGGAGGCAATAACTCCTATTTAATAATACTGTTACTTTAATCTGATAAGTTCAATCGATGATCAAATGCCAACAGAACAAATATACTGAATATAATTTAGGGGCATATTTTGAACATTATTACTGATAAGGATTATATGATAAAACCCCAACTACACAATTAAGTAAAGGTATGATTGATAAACATCACCAAATTCCTATAATGAGACAAATCAGGTGTTAGTACGAGAACCCACCACCAGAGAGGAGCAAGAGAAGATTTGTCAGATTACAGGAATACATAGTGGTGTGTATCAATGCTCTCCTGCAGGACGTCGGTATTTGTCATGCTAGTCATTGCAAGCAACATGGCCAATTACTAATTTTTAATAATGCTGAGAATTTGCACTTCATTACAACATTAATTCTCAGAAAGAAACCAATACGATTCTTGGAGTGAAAGCAGTTCCATAATTTTGCAAGCACTGGTTTTTGTTCATGATTTTGGCACTGCTAATCAACTTTGCTTGATAATGTCTAATTCTATATATGTATAGGACACTTACATAAAGGCAACCAAGGTGAAATGAAAATTTATTATCTAAACTTAAGCTGATTCTCAATATTCAAATTCATAAGTGGGACAAACTTGGCTCTTCTTGAAAGAAATTATGGAGGCTCTTTTTGTACACCTCAGCACATCAGATGGATACAATATAGCAAATGAAATAGCTCACAAGGTGACGTAGAAACAGATCCCAGTGTCCAACACCAAAAGTAGGGAAAATGCTACGAGACAATGATTATTTTTCAAATGAGAAGCTTCACTCCAATGTTCACTTAGGAAGACAAATGGAGTAGGGACAGTACAGCTTTGGGTGAAGGAGCAATTCCTTTCGCAGTAAAGGTGATTTGGTCACTAATTCTAACATAGAATTGGCAATATCAATGCAGCATAAAAACTAGGTCAGACACAATATACATTTGAATGCAATGCTGGAGAAGTGGATGAGGGTAGAATGGCTCGCAGTGAAATAGAAGCAACTTAATTCGATTTGGCGATGATTTGGTCACAAGTATTAACATGAAAAGTCAATGAAGAAACTAGGTCAGGGACAAAATATATCATTTTCATGTAGTTCCGCATTCTCTTGGCAAGTGGAATCAAGCTGGATAAGTTTTGGGCATAGCAAGTGTGATGCTTTACACTCTAGACAAGTGGGATGAGGCTGGATAGGATTTGGGTGAAGTATACAGAACTCCTTCTGCAGTAAAGATGATTTGGTTGCAAACCTTGACACAGAATTGACAAAGTCAATGAAGCATGGAAACTAGGTGAGGGGCAAAATATATCATTAGAATGTGATGCTCGAGTCTGAAGTTAGAAGAGGCTGGACAGGGTTTGAGTGAAGTAGAAGTAACTCCTTCTGCAGAGAAGATGATTTTAGTCAATCAAGCATAAAAACTAGGTTGGGGACAAAATATATCATTTGAGTGTGATGCTGTACTCGCTGGGCAAGTGGGATGAGGCTGGATAGGCTTTGGGTCAAGTAGAAGTAACTCCCGCTGCAGTGGGGATGATTTCATCGCAAACCTCAACACAGAATTGGGAAAGTCAATGAAGCATGAACACTAGGTCAAGGACAAAATATGTCATTTAAATGTGACGTTTTACTCTCTTGGCAAGTGGGATGAGGCTGGATGGGGTGAAGGTGAAGTATAAGTGACTCCTTTTGCAGTAGAGATGATTTGGTCACGAACCTTAACACAGAATTGGCCAAGTGGATGAAGCATAAAAACTAGGTCAGGGACAAAATATATCATTTAAATGTCATGCTTTGCTCTCTGGGCAATAGGGGTGAAGCTGGATAGGGCCTGGATGAAGTAGATGTAACTCCTTCTGCTGAAGTGATAATTTGGTCACAAATGTAATGCAGAATTGGCAAATTCAATGAAGCATAAAAAAAGGTTAGGGACAAAATATATCATTTAAATGAGATACTTCAACTCTGTAGGCAAGTGGGGTAAGGGTAGAAAGGTTGATAGTGAAGTCGAAGTAACGTCTTCTACAATAAAGATGATTTGGTAATAAACCTTAATGCAGGTGTGGATGCCAACAGCAACGGCGACACTCGGGGTAGGGAATAAGCTCCCTTCACTTCATGAGGCGAGCCACAATAGTCTTTTTGATGGTAGAGGTATTATGTTGATGCAGATTGATTATTATCATCAGCAACATGAACTGAATTTGATGTAAGTAGTGAAAGGCTTCATTGTACAAATAAATTCAGACATTTTGATGGCCAAAACTGTGCCACAGAGAACAAAATTCCATATATGGCAGATCTTCATTATATTTCTTATGCCAAAGCTCCAATTAATCCTTTTATGATCAATTCAGCACAAACTGCCTGAGAATATTGTGTCTTTCAAATCAAATTTCCAAGGCTTTCAATGGTTAAAATCGAATAAGACATTGATTGATTGATTGATTGAGTCAGGATGACATCCCGTATCAGCACTGGTAGGACAATCTAAGAGATACCCTTTCTGTTAGTCACAAAATAGACCAATTTTTACGTATGGAAACTGATGAAACATTGAAAAGGATGGAGATGTTCAAGTCATGTGAGCATCACAACACTGCCAACTTGTCTGAGCCTTGAACTGACTGAATAGCCAAGAGAATAATGATCAATTTGGAAATTCTCGGCTGAATGATTGTTCAGATGGCTCCTATCAAACCCGCATCTAGCTAGTCCTACATTATTGCCACCACATCAATGCCTAGCATCCAAATATTTACTGAACCAGGAATGACCACCATGATAATTTTGTCAATTTTTTTTCCTCTGAATTTCTGTAAAATTCTACATCCTATCTCCAACCTGACCAATCATTCAGCACACCACCATATACAAGTACCTGTAATTCTATTCAGGATGCTCTAATCTTCATTGTGGCTACTCAATCAATTCAGATTTCTTGATCACTATAACTCTCAAATTACCATTGGATATTGTGTCTTCCGAGTCTAACTTGAAGGATAGGGTTTGGGTCAAGTAGAAGAAACTACTTCTGCATTAGAGATGATATGATTGCAGACCTTAACACAGAATTGGCAAAGTCAATGAAGCATGAAAACTAAGCCAGGAAGAGAATATGTCTTTTGAATGTGATGCTTTACTCTTTGGGCAGGTGGGATGTGGCTGGATAGGGTTTGGGTGAAATATAAGTAACTCCTTCTGCAGTTGAGATGATTTGGTCGCGACCTTAACACAGAATTGGCAAAGTCAATGAAGCATGGAAACTAGGTGAGGGGCAAAATATATCATTAGAATGTGATGCTCGAGTCTGAAGTTTGATGAGGCTGGATAGGGTTTGAGTGAAGAAGAAGTAACTCCTTCTGCAGTAAAGATGATTCTGTCAGAGACAAAATGTCATTTAAATGTGAAGTTTTACTCTCGTGGCAAGTGGGATGAGGGTGAATGGGGTTTGGGGGAAGTATAAGTAACTCCTGCAGTAGGGATGATTTGGTCCCAAAACTTGGACAGGGTTTGAGGGAAATAGGTAGAGGTGATCGGGTCAGGAACTCTTGACATAAAATTGGCAATATCAATGTAGGAAAGAAACTAGGTCAAGGATGAAATGTATCATTCAAATGTGATGCTGCACTCTTTGTGCAAGTGGGATGAAGCTGGATAGGATTTGGGCCAAGTAGAAGTAACTCATACTGCTGGAGAGATGATTAAGTTGCAAACCACAACACAGAATTGAAAAGGACAATGAAGCCTAGAAACTAAGTCAGGGACAATATACATCATTTAAATGTGATGCTTTACTCTAAAGGCAAGTGGAATAAGGAAGAATGCATTAGAAGTAACTCATTCAACAGTAGAGATGATTTGGTCGCAGAATTGGCAAAGTCCATGGAAGCATAAAAACTAGGTCAGGGACAGGATATAACATTTCAATAAGATGCTTCACTCTCCAGGCAAGTGGGATTAGGCTGGATAGGGTTTGGGTCAAGTCAAAGTAACGCCTTCTGCAGTAAAGAAGATTTGGTTGAAAACCTTAACACAAAACTGGCAAAGTAAATGAAGCATTAAAAAATGGTAAGGGACATAATGTATCATTTAAATATGGTGCTTTACTTTCTGGGCAAGTGGGATGAGGCTGGATAGGGTATCAGTCAAGTAGAAGAATCTCTTTCTGCAGTAAAGATGAATTGGTCACAAACCTCAAAACAGAATTGACAAAGTCAATGAAGCATAAAAAAAAGGTAAGGGACAGAATATATCATTTAAAGTGTGCCTTTGACATTAATAAATGAGGTGTGAGGTGGAGTCTGACATGATGCACATGAATGATTCTTCAAGCAAACAAGATGCGAGGGTTCTATGTTGCTTGCTTTTGGTAGCCTGCGGCTATGGAATGACCTTAAAATTCAAAGAATAAAATTCAAAAAAATTGGGCCAACATAGAACCCTGCATGCAGCGCGCGCAACCCCCACCCCTCCCCGTGCACCTACGTGATGTCCCTAACGTGCAACCCAAATCTAAATCTAGACAACCCAAATGCAAGATGGGCTTGGAATAATCTGTGTTGAAGATAGGACAATTCTGCTCTGTTTATTCAAGAGTTCTATGAAAATTAGTGTTTAACCATGAATTCCATGTTATCTGCTCACAAAATCATGAATGAAAGAGATTATGCAATATCTGCATTGTCATAACAAGAATATTATCAGACATTTAACCACTGTTCCTGTTTCACATTTCTGCAACACAGATTATTCCAACCCCTGTAGCAGCTTAAGCAATCATTCAAAATGCATCAGGCTAGCATTTCCACCAGCTAATCTTCTCATATCACACAGAATGGATACATTTTTTGAATAAGTTATTATGTCAAACAGATATCTGTCCAAAACATTAGCTCATCAAATTTTATGCAATCATAAATTTAATGTTATGCAGGGTAAAATGCACAATAAGGAATTTTACAAAAAGCAAGCAATGTAGAAATTGAGAGACTTCTCTGAAATAATGTATGCTCACAGCAATTTGGATTTGTCCATTTCTTAATATTTTCATGACGATGATGACAATAACCCTTGGATTTTGTGTCTTTTTAGTCTGATTGGAAGGCTTCTTTTGATCCTATTTGAATGAAACAAGAATTAACCATGGGCAAGTGGGAAGAAGCTGATAGGGTTTGGGTAAAGTAGAAGTTATCTCCTTCTGCAGTAGAAATGATTTGGTTGCAAACCTTGATGCAGAATTGGCAAAGTGGATGAAGCACACAAACTAAGTCAGGGACAAAATATGTCAATTAAAATTGATGCTCTACTCAAAGAGCAAGTGGGATGATGCAGGATAGGATTTGGGTGAAGTAGAAGTTATCTCCTTCTGCAATAGAAATGATTTGGTCACAAACCTCAACACAGAATTGGCAAAGTCGATGAAGCATAAAAATCAGGTCAGGGACAGAATACATCATATAAATGTGATGCTTTACCTAAAAGCACATTGGACGAAGCTATACAGGCTTTGGGTGCAGTAGAAGTTGCTCCAATAGTAAAGATGATTTGGTCGCGAACCTTAACATTGAATTGACAACAAAGTCCATGAAGCATAAATACTAGATCAGGGACACGATATGTAATCTGAATGTGATGCTCTATTCTCTGGGCAAGTTGGATCAAGCTAGATAGGGCTAGGGTCAAGTAGAGGTAAATCCTTTGGCAGTAGGGATGATTTGGTTGCAAACCTTAACACAGAATTTGGCAGAGTCAATGAAGCATGAAAACTAGGTCAGTGATGAATTATATCATTTAAATGTGATGCTTCACTCTTGGCCAGTGGGATGAAGCTGGATAGGGTTTTGGTCAAGTAGAAGCATCTCATTCTGCAGTAGAGATTATTTGGTTACAAACGTTAACACAGAATTGGCAAAGCCAAAGAGGCATAGAAACTAGGTCAAGGACAAAATATATCATCTAAAAATGATGCGTTGTTCTCTGGGCAAGTGGGATGAGGCTGAATAGGGTTTGAGTGAAGTAGAAGTATCACCTTCTGCAGTAGAGATGATTCGGTTGCAAACCTCAACACAGAATTGTGAAAAGCAGGTCAGGGACTGAATATACCATTTATATGTGATGCTTTGCTCTAAAGGCAAGTGGGAAAAAGCTGTAAAGGCTTTGGGACCAGAAGAAGAAACTCATTCAACAGTGAAGATGAGTTGGTTGCAAAGTTTAACCCAGATTTGACAAAGTCAATGAAGCATAAGAACTAGGTCAGGGACACAATATTTTGTAGAAATGTAATACTTTACTCTGTAGGCAAGTGGGGTAAGGGTAGAGAGGTTTAGAGTGATGCAGAAGCAACTTCTACAATAAAGATGATTAGGTCATAAACCTGAACGTGAGTGTGGATGGCGATGCTGACGGCGATGCTGACGCTCAGGGTAGAAGATAAGCTCTCTTCAATTCGTGAGGTGAGCTAAATATGTATTTTCATGCTCAGCAGGACAGGGGCTGAAAACTATTTTAACACTTCACACCGAGAACCCCAAATCACTTTTGGAATGTATATGTGAGGCAGTCATTGCAGAGGTCATCAACATTACAACTCATTTATTTCAAGTCGCCCTGGGTGGCTTCTAATAGTCCAATTGGAATGAAATGAGGAGCACACTGTAGTAGGAAAAGATCTCGTCCAAATTCAATTGTAAGACTTCAAATTGTTAGAAATGAATGAATTGAATAGCAAACTGTAGTAGAGGAAATATCAGATCCAAATTCTATTGAAAGTCTCCACATTTGAATGAAATGAAAAGCAAGAAGTAGTAGGAAATAAGATCAGGCCATGTGGCTATTACATCAATTCCCAGCTCACTAGTGCGACCTGGGAATTTATGAAATAGCCACATGGATGGATACTGACGAAAACCTGATTTTTAGTGGCCATTTTGGCAAAAGTTGTGAGATCCTTCTTTTAGCAGGATTTCAAAGTCTACATAAATCGACTGCACAATATAAAGGTATTTATCACCCCTCTCAGTACAATAACTAACTAATCATCTTTGGATACTGTGTCTTTCAAATCCAATGGGAAGGCATCCAAAAGTCTGATTTGAATGAAATGATAAGCAAACTGTAGTAGAAAATCAGATCTGGCCATTAGACTATTTCTTCTACAGCTAAGTGATCACTATAGTGCTCACGAGTGTGAGCTGTGAATTGATGAAATGGTCACATGATTGGAAACTGAAGAAGCACACACAGACACAGACAGATGCACACACAGACACACAGACGAGCACACTGACACAGACAAACACACCGACACAGACACAGACGCACACACAGACACAGATGCACACACAGACACAG
>JAUOBU010780903.1:0-10013 GCA_032360585.1 Nereis procera | reverse complement strand
TCTCTCTCTCTCTCTCTCTCTCTCTCTGTCTCTGTCTCTGTCTCTGTCTCTGTCTCTGTCTCTGTCTCTGTCTCTGTGTCTGTGTCTGTCTGTCTGTCTGTCTGTCTGTCTGTCTGTCTTGCGTCTATTTACTATCACATGGTCAATGATTGTCTGGGTTGTGTCTGTTATTCTTGTTGGAGCATCTATGAGCTGCTCTAATTGGAGACTCTTTAAAATATCAATTTGTAGCTTTGCTGCTCTACTTGTATTTTTATTCAAATCAATATTGAAATCATCCATGACCACGATATCTGGGATTCCTAATGAGTAGATGTCAAGGATTTTGTTTTCCAAGATGCTATTACAATTTGGAATGTTGCCATTTGGGGGATGGTAGAGTATGCATATATGAGTGTCACTTGTCCCAAGCAATGTCATTTTTATCCACATGTACTCCACATCTGGGGTGCAGAGATTCCACTAACTGATGTGTGAAAATTTATATTTTTTGCTGCAAAATGCTGCAACACCTCCTCCGCCACACGAACCAGTGCCTGCATCACGGTTGCAGCGGTATAGATCATAACCATCGATTGAAATATCTGCATCCAGAATGCTATTGTTGAGAAATGTTCCACAGACTAGTAACAGGTCAATGTTACTGCATTGTATCAATATGGACAGATCATCAAAGTGTTTATATAGACTACGAATGTTGTAGCAACCAATGGTTATTGTTTGGCATTCTCGAAGAGTCTTACTACAAGTACTCAACAATTGTTGGTCAACCATATTCTGTATGTCCGGATACACATAAAGCTGACGAGTATGGGTAGTGCACATGATCAATAATACAGTAGTCAGTTCGAATGAGTAATGATTTTAGGTAGTCAGACCTGGTGTCATCATAAATCACCCGGGGGTGTAAAATAAGAGCGGGGGTGTGGGTAGGAAGTATCAGTAAAGGGGGAGAGTAAGAGGAGGCCCATGTCTGAGGATGAGATGAACCAAGAGTGGAGACTTCAAAGCGAACTATGCAAGATGTCATAATATCAGCTATATCGTAGCTTAGAGGGGTAGACCTATCTCCTGCTACTGCCAATGCAGATATGAAACCGTAAAAGCTTGGTCGATATTCAATCTTCCGAAACACAATCTCATATTTGCAGTAGGTGTCCTCTAATGAGGTAATGGTTTGGTCGAGGTCCATTATACTAGCGTGACTTAAGGTTTGTGCCGACTGGCCAGTAATTCACTGCACATGTGAGGTTGTAAACCGCTCAGTCGGTATATAATCTCCCGAAACCACAATATCTCATGTACAGTGAAAATGGGTCTAGTTCCACGGGTAAGGCAGGCTAGGGCTGCTCAGTTGGCATACAGCCTCCTGAGACCCCAAACACATGAGTCTGGCGCACCTAACGATAAGATGAGACTATGCTAAATTGCCTGCTCGACTGCAGCGAGTTTGGTGTGGTACTTATGGATAATAGGTATCAGTGTGCCTTTCGTATATGCTCTATACCCGACGACGTTGAAATGTATGTCGCCAAAGTCCAGCATTCCTGACATGATATCATCACGGAAATGTGGTTTGCGCATGGCACACTTCCTATTGATATACAATCTCCTCAAGGGTAGCTTTTTTAAACCTTTGCGATGTTCGAGTTAGAAATTTAGCCATGCCCCTAAGAGTCTGGCTTGTGGGCACCACCAAGTATGAGGGATGGTAGAGGCAAAGCTTATATGTATTCCCTCTTCAAGGTTGCTCCTAAGATCATGCAAGAACAAGTCAATATCCTTGCAGGTGTCGCGGTACCATCTCTTCAGGTCGGCATCGACCCTTTGAACAAATCTCAAGTGGCACTTGTTTTTCATCTTGAGGTCCTTAACGTGCATATTAAAATCTTCCACATCATTAGTGCCTAATTGGATAATCACATAGTCCGGTCTGAAACCAGATTCATGGATGGTTTTCTAGCTGTTCCTGACTTTGCGTAGCTTCCTTGGGGTAAGCTTTCCTCCGTGAAAGTCATCAGTGGCATTCCACCACTTGGACCCACCAATTCCCATGAAATAAGTGCGATGCAAGAGCCTTTTGTCATTGGCCGAACTTCCTCTCAATTTATAATAACTTTTCCAAGTACACGGGGGACACCATATCTAGCCAGGTTTTTCCTCATGGCAGGAATCTGACATTCACCTTTGGGTCGTCGTACTCGATGGAGAGCAATAGTGTAGTCTCTTCTCCTTCTGTCCTGTAGCACAGAAAGACAAAGGAAATGATTAGGACTGAGCTCATGGAGTGTTATACAGTAGTATAATCGTAGAGGGTTGCAAGTGCAATAATTAAGGTGAAGGTGGTATTTACCATTGACGGTCGTGCGCTTTTATTATATTGTCATATAAGCGTCCCAATTGGTAGTCTGTTTTTCTTACGGTAAACCATGATCAGTTTGCAAAAATATTGTACTTATTCGCCAGCGGTATCCCAGGCGAAGCAGTATGTCTTGTTGTGGCAATGTTACAGCACCATTGTGTTTGACCATGTGATTATTGACTTCACATTGATCTTGTCGGGGGGGTCTTTCCAGAGTAGCTGCGCTATTCGGTTTCTGTTGGCTATGTTCAAGTGCATGTCTGTAAGGCTGCGCCTGTTTTTCAAAAGCACCGATTATGCTATCTAGTTCTGCTGAAGGAGCCTCATACACCAGCTGTTTCAGCTTGGATATGATGTCCCCCTTGTCATTCCCCGGTTCATTCAGTTTAGGGAATTCATCAGCATTCAGATGGTTTGTTTCGAGTGCGTTTTGTCTGGGTTTCAGGCTCCGACCCCTATCCCGTGCCTGTTTATCAAAAATCACTGTTATATACTTCGATGTCAAGTTTGTCCTTAAAGACCTTTATAACATTTTCTGCAAGGGGCATATCTTTGATGAAAGGCATACCGTCAATGATCAGGTTGTTTAGCCATTCAATCCTCTCCTTGTCATCTAGATTCGATACCAGCTGATCAACTTCATTGTTTAGTTCCACTATTTGTTTGTTTAGGAGGTCACCACGTTTGTCTCTGGGTTCAAACATTTCTGTGATTTTAGCATGAATTAGGCCATCTGTTTCTTCTTCAATTGACTCTGATTGTGCCGTGAGGGACGCATCAAGTTTGTCTCGTAAATCCTTTGTTGATTCTGCGAGCTTCATATCGATGGTTTTGGAGATCTGGTCCTCAAAATTGCTTAATTTTGTTCCATGCATCGCCACTAGATTAGTTAGGACAGAGAAGGATTCATCTCTCTTCTTCGAGTGTTCATCAAAGAGATGCTGCATCTGGCTTGATACGGCATCAATTATCTCGCTTTTGAGTGAGTTTAAGTTGTCTGTGCATGTGGACATTTTAGGGTTATTCTGTGTGGACAGTATTTCATGTGGCCTTGTCAGGGTACATTCATGGCCATTCGGCTCGGCATTGTTTGTAGCATTGACATGGTCATGTACAGCTGTTGAGTCATTGCCGGTGCTTGTATTGTCTCGGGCACGGTTGGGTGAAGCGCACTCGGAAGTCTGCATGTTCAGAACTTTGCCCAGATATTTTGGTTTTCGATAAGCGTGATGGGTTAACGCTAGTTTGTTGGAAGGTATTTCATCTTCCTCACTCTAACTGTTGGCATATTCAACCATGGTGCCCTTAAATGATGGGCTCAGTTTATCATCAAGTTTTTTGCCCTCTCGATCGATGGGTGATAGAGCATCATCAGCAAGCCGTTTTGACTTACCCAAAGGAGTGACCGCAGGGGTCTCTGTTGCAGTAGCCATATTCGAAGTCAACGGCTGTCGTTATTTACCAACCTTATATTTAGGAATTTGAGTCCAATAGCAGGTTTGGTGACATCACTGATGACAAATCTAAATGCACCGGTATATCCGATTTAGTATTATCGTATCCGATCTGGTCCTCGTGGTTTCAAACCATGTCAAATTTGGCAATTTCTCCACCCTCGACGTATGTTGTGTTCACTCAGCCATGGGCCATAACCAAGCCATGGGCCATAACCAAGATTACTGGTGTGCTTCTTGGTCTCCATTCGCCCTAACCGGGCAAAGCCCGGGGGCAAAGCACATTGGCTTTCACGCAGGCAGAGAGGGGAGTGAGGAGGCAATAAAGACCATTCTGCCATATCGGATGATCACCAAGATGCCTGTTTTGCATGGTGGAGTGTGGTTATGGACTGGCTTCATTGTTGAAATATCAGCACTTAGCACAGGAACTTTATTGATCCTGCTAAAGATAAATTAGCCGGGGCCCATTTTATTTATGTGATCAAGAACAAAGGCATGTACCTGTCATTTGCCAACTTCTGATGTGAAAGTCGTTCTTGGTTCAGCAGATATACACAAAGACACGCTCACAGGATGACGGAAAATAGCTGGGACTCATTTTGTTGCATCATTTAGCGTGAGGGACCCGATAGAACATAAAATTGTGGACCGGGATATGGACAAATATCTCCCTAAACAGTAAACTAATATAGCTGGGATTCAGATTATGATTGGATGAAAATCTGGTACCATTATAGAGGACAATAACATACATAGTTGAATGTATGGCCAAATTTGTTGTATGAAAAATATCGGGCGATTGAGTAATATATACAGTAGTTATAGAGTCAGTGGAGGGCTTTTGTTGGAGACAGTCAGCAAAAGATGGAGTCGGATAGTGATGTATGTGATGCGTGGCAAACAGACGCAGGTGAAGAATGTCACAATGATGATAAAGAGGCAGCAGTATCAGTGGCGAATGATGGGATGGAAGATCTACAATAGAGTATACAAGTGGGATTGTCAACGTCAGGAGATGCTATAAGACATGTTAGATTTACAACGGCATCACCACAACAAATATCATGTTCAATATCGTCTAGAAGAGATTCAGACAATACATTATTTCTGGGGGATTATGAGATGACAGAGGTTTTGATGAGAGATGTGATAAATGAGGATATGGACACATGGATGACTAGTGGTGATAATGAGGGATCGATGATATCATCAACAGGGGTCGTCCATGGTATCATCTCCTACAAGTAAGACATTAGTAGATACATGTTTATCACCTTCAATAATGTGGCCTGTGTCACAATCATCTTCTAACACATCATGGGAGAAGCTAGATGTCACTGTATTAGATCAAGATGGTGCTGGTGGAATAAGTGTCACTTTATTGGATCTGGGCAGTGGCCTGTGTCACCAATTTTGGCTAAAGATTACCTAGGCACACCTTCGCCTGCATCCATTTTGGCTGACAAGGCATCATTGTCAAGGGTGACTCATGTGCCAAGTGTTGAAACATCCAGATCACCACCAATCACTATTCATGGAACTGTACCTGGAGATCTGTATAGACCATTGCCGCCAAAAAGATCATGATATGGTGAGCCATTGGGCCCAACTGTCACAAGACCAATGTTCATGAGACCTGCGACCCAGGATCAAGGAACGACAGTGTCATTGACAGTGAAAAGTATATCCAGTTCAGGATATTATATCAAATGACAAAGCCAGCCATCCAGTACATATGCTGCCAGACCGATCATGGGATCGGGAACTATACAGAAAGCAGTGGACTCCTATGTGTTCATCAGGGACTATGAACAGAGAGCTAAAAATAGGTCAACTTCATCAGGGACTATGAACAGAGAGCTAGAAATAGATCAACTTCGTAGATGGAAACGTATAATATGAATGTGTCATATATGGTGATGAATGGAGAATAAAAAGAATGTTTTGCACTCACCTTTTTTATGAGGTTGATGGAAAGGGTGGCTCAGGAACTGCCGGCACTGACGCATTCCCATCCAATTCGACTAGGTTGTCAGGTAAAAGGCCAGAGACGTCAGGTAAGGAAGATGAATTCGAGCCAAAGGGACTCAGTGTGACTAGGATGGCAAGGGTAGGAGGAAGGGAGATGGGAGCAGCAGGTGAAACAGGTAAAGTAGGTGGATAGGAAGATGAAAGGACAGGAGAATCAGGTGATGGAGGAGAAAATGACACAGAAGAAGAAGGTGAAGTGGCAGGCGAAGGAGCAGGAGAAGTTGCAGGAGGGATATGAAGGGAAGAAGGAGAAGGGGGCTCGAGCCCTTAGGGGGAGATTTGCCATTATGGAGACGGGCGTAGCGTGCTGGGAGAGTTGTAGGGATAGGCCCCTGATGGCTCAAGTCATATAGAAAAACCTGGTGGGCCTCACCCTGGCAGGGCCCACTAATGCCACAGGTCTGGGGGCAGGCTCACATGAGGTACTGGGTTGAGCAGTGGAGCTTGTGCTGGGAGTGGAATTGGTGATAGCAGTGGTATAGATAGAGGTGGAACTAGTACCGAAAACAGATCCAGAGGTAGGAGGTGCAGAGTCACCCAGAAGAGGCAGCTGGAATCTAGGGGTCAGAATCCCTGGAATGCAGGGGCCGAAGATAACACTCAGAACTGTACAGGCCTTGAGGGTCTTGATTTCATACCCCCAGATAGGGCGTAATAGGTAACAACACAAGGCTGTTTGCAGTGTGTGATTAATTACATCAAGGGGAGGTTGTGCTGAAAGCACCAGCCTCACCTCACGGAATTCATCAACCATGTGAGTCAGGTACTTAACTGCTATGTGCGTTCCTCCAAGATCAGCCAGATCCATGGTGAAATCCCCATGGTAGGAGGTAGGAGAGATGGTGAGATTGGAAGAATCAGAGTTACCACATACCCCGGCCATTTTCTGCTTCCTAGCGAGTAGAATAGAACGTATGGCACTGGGGGTAGCCAGACACATAGTCAGTTCAGCTGAAGTAGTGAAAGCCATTGTCAAGATAGAGTGATTGCCAGTGAAGGAACTGAACAAAAAGATGGAGTGTGTCTGTTCGATGTAGTTGCTGAGAAGCAAGTGAGGATGAAAGCACAATGAGGATGAGTGAGTGAGGCGTGGATGTAGGATGGTAGCCAAGCCAAATGGAGGCATGAGGCGTGGCTTATGAATAAAAAAATGACCATGGAATATAACAAATCAATGTTATATGGTGAGTAATAGTGAAATGGTAGGACAGAGACACAGGCTGCACGAGTTATTGTTGATAATAAACACAGCAGTTAATGGGGCATGCTCATCGAGAGAAATAACTGCTAGTGGTACTGAAGATGGTTGAACGGAGCTGTCGCCCAACTGTCGTTGGTTTGACAGTTGCTGTTATATTTTGAGCAAGTAAGAAGGTTGGGGGTGTTGTTGTTTTCGCAAATGAATCAATCAAAGTGGTGGGGCGGAAGAGAAATGAAGTCGCCATTTTGAAGTGACGTCACAAGATGCGCGACCGCTGATTGGTTAATAATTGCCATGGATTTGGTACAGGGCGAAGGCTGATCGGATCAGTAGAACGAAAGAAAAACACTTGGAAATGGAACGAAAATATTTTTTAATCACAGCTCTGTTCTACGGGCTGCAGCATTATTGATGCATTTTTTGTTATATAACTGAGATGTTTGGCTTGAATACTCGCGGTAATGTGCCTGATGTACTGACCAAACTTTGGAGGGATCCATATTATGGGTGGAACCATGGAAACGAGAGGGTCATTTTCTTGACTGAGGCTGGATATGAATCGAGACCATAGGGAATGGAATACTGACATAGTAAGTCATATACTACACTCAGAAACGAGGTATAACACATTGAACGCGACCAGGGAAAGAAGGAGGGAGGGAGGGAGACGATACAACAACTATGAATCTGAACAGCAGTCTGATGGATAATATATTTCATGATGTATATGGGTACCAGTGTTAGTGTTAATGCTATAGACAGGACTTGTGGGGACTCTAGCTAAGGCAGATGATTCGAAATGGAATGCTGATAGGGTCAATCAGATAGAGTATGGAACACAATTTGTGCCTTTGGGGTGATATAATCCACATTAAACTGACAATCAACTCATATTTGTAATAAAAGGCCACCTCTGGTGATGGTGAGATACCCACCAAAGAACTGTAAGGAGTCCAAGGGCGAATGTATGTATGATGACCTATGCAAAAAGATAATGCAGGATGAACAAGATGAAGGGCAAGACACACCATATGAAGATGTAGGTACAGCTGATGCCTACCGTATGTCTTACAACAAGATTAACATAGATCTAACATGTGACTTTCTGAATATCCTAATACAACAAATCAAGGGGATCAGAACAGCAGTAACGTTGGAAGTGTACTAATTGACTGATCCCTATAACATTATAGGCCAAGCTGTTGACAGACAGATGTATGATGGACAGCCAATGAGGAACCCAGTAGAGATGTTTGATAGGATGTCTGCCCTGACTGGGAGGAGGCATCAATATGATCAAAGAGGGCCAGAGAGGGAAAAGAGGTCATAGAGAAAGAGGCCACTGACAGATGAAAATTATAAAGAGAGGTTTATATGGCAATTTCATGCATGGCTATCAGACCAGATATCCCCACATGAATTGCTGTTGCCACGAAGGCAGGACAGTGAATTTGTCAAAAACACAAGGCCTTATCATCTGCACTTGGCACTGCTAGGCTATGATCAAGAAGACATTGACAGATTGGCCACTAACGTCACCGAGTACTTGTGGATGCATGACAAGTGTATCAATGGCAAGTGGGACACCATCGAGAAGGTAGCAGAGAAATATGATGAATACACTAACAAGTTTCATAATATATGTTAAGAAATATGCAGTATAAGCCCTCAAAAGGCAGAAGAAAGAGAGACAATGCTCCATTGGCTCCAATAGGGAGATTCTTTAGGAGGTTGATTGGGCTAGTGACCCAGGACCAATTGCTAGAACTAGACCATGCTGCGGAAGGATCGTATGATGGATATGTTGATCTCCATCACCAAGTTAATGCCTATCATGATAAAAACAGTAGCATATATGAAAGTGACCACAGGGGCAATAAAAAACATGGGGGTCATGATTGAGGCTGTGAATGAAAAATTCACTGAAATAACCAGCAAGTTGGCCAAGAGAAGTAGGGTGAACACAACGTTCACCTACTGGGCTGTGTCTGCATTAGCAGGCATCACAGGGGATTTGGTCACAATAAAGGCACAAATTGAGAAATTTGTGACAGCCATAAGACACCTTATTCAGGGTAGGTTGACACCAGAATCAGTATCAGAAAATCAAGTAGGTCCCTAAGACAGTTGAAAAGACAGTTGAGGAAACAGTATCCCATAGTAGAACTAGTTCATAATAAAAATATACTATACTACCATAGGCACATAGAACCTACATACCTATTAAAGGACAGAAGACTGATAATTATCTTACAGATACTACTGGCCACCACACAAGTTGCTTTTAATCTGTTTACAGTTGAGAAATACAATGTCCCTACAGATAACAGTTCCAACTATACAACCGTACTAAACTTAGACACTAAAATATTTGGGATAAGTGATTATGACCAACAGTTTGTTGAAGTGTCTGCACTGGATTATGCGCAATGTACACATGCTAACAATTTGAAATGTAAGAATGACATTCTTATGTATGATCTCTATCACCCAACATGTGCTGCTGCTTCGTTCATTGTAAATATTGTGAAAATCAAAGAACTATGTGTATGGAGGTTTAAAAAGGTTCCCAAGAAGGTGAATGTTGTTCCACTGCAATTGTGGAATCGAAGCATATTGGTGATTTCAACACAATGAGGCACACTTGTCATTGCACCACCATCCTGATCAGACATCTGTCTCGTCAATTGAATTATTTATGTTAATAACCACAGATTTTGCGATATCAACGCCTACCCTTCCTAAAGATGGTAATTTTCACACTATTAGATCAGCCTGATGATGCAGATCACTTCATTGATTTATTCACAAATCAGCCCGATGATGCAGATCACTTCATTGAGTTATTCACAAATCAGCCTGATGATGCAGATCACTTCATTGATTTATTCACAAATCAGCCTGATGATGCAGATCACTTCATTGATTTATTCACAAATCAGCCTGATGATGCAGATCACTT
>JAUOBU010779793.1:0-10020 GCA_032360585.1 Nereis procera | reverse complement strand
GGACTATTCATAGATTGAAGCGCCATCTTTCGTGGGTATTGGATACTGGCTTTATCTATAGGTTCCATGCGATGTCGCTGCAGACCCGGTACCATCCAAGTGTAAAACAACTGGTGTTACGGTTGGTAACTAACGTTTTCGTGTCTTTCCTCTTGGCTCCCAGTTCCGCAGCGGCATCGCCATCTACATTTTGGATCACGAAAGTATAATTCCATGGACAACCGTCAGAGGGTACCACAGTTATCCCTCTGGCGGTTGCTCACGAACTATTAAATCACTTTGTATCCACCATACATTTTGGGCAGTCATCAAATAATTTATCTCACTCTATGGTTCCGGGACCAGACACCAGGTGGTGTCTCGGTTCGCCATCTGGTGTTTAGTCTCAGAACCATCGATATCTTATATATTCACCTATTGGCGCCATCTCTAGGTTGTGGTATGGTACCAGTGATCCCGATGTCACCCGCCAGGCGTCTTAAATGTTATGTTGTTTGCGTCCTCTAGCGGGTCCCATCCAGATCACTAGTCCCTCATTGATCCACTATACATCCGGTATTTTCCGGGGCTCCATCTATTGCTGGTGTTACACGGTGATGTTATCTGGCGGATACACCAGGTGGGGAACTCATTCTCCATCTGGTGTCTCTGTCACATAACAGTAGTAATTTCATTTGCCACTAATGTTCCTCCCTGCCATCTAGCGTATCGAGATAGAGTCATTTGTTCTCGTTATTCTAATAGGTGTGTGCGTACATTTCCATGCGTTCACTGCCGTGGCGTGGGCCAACACGGCATGTGACTACATATTTCTACATATCGGTCGGCATATATTCTGATAAAAACTTGTTCAATCGCAATGTTCTCATCATAATATATAGCAACCTATGATCATTCTTATCAATACAAGCTGGTCCACGGACCATGATATGTCAGTAGCGGGGTCACCGTGTACAAATAGTTATAAATTATTGTTGTTGATCTCTCATGTTGATTTTGGTGTTGATCGCCGATGTGGCGTATTTGACAGTGTCATAATGTTGGGTTAGAATGTTAGTGTATATGTAAAGATATTTTGGATGGTGCATTTTTTAATCTGACATCAATTCCCTTCTTTTTCTCCACATAATTTCTAAATTTTGGGCAAATTTATTCATATTCATTTCTGATAGCCAGAATTTAAGGTTTTCTATCTTGGTATCTTCACTTAGACCTCTCTCATCTGGTTCAAAATTCATATCTTCAAATAATATATGTCTCTCTGTGGTAAGTTTATTGCAATCGAAGATGAAATGTATTTCTGTTTCTATATCGTTTGAATTACACATTTGGCATGTCCTATTCTCTCTAGGGACCCCTTTATATCGTCCTGTTTCTACAGCCAATGGGAGTACTCCAGCTTTCAATTTAACTATAAGACTTCGCTGGTTTCTTGTTAAATTGCTTCTTATCACTGTATTAGGTATGCTAGTATCATGTGTTTGTACAAAGAGCTGTAGTTTCGGTTTAGTATGTACCTCCTGCCATCGTCTTTCTGTGTTTATACTAAGTAGGTTATCTTTCATCCTTTCTAGGTCTATAAATAATGAATTGTTATCGTCATCCAACACCTCCATATTCGCATAATTTATAATATGGTGTGCATCTTGAACCCATCCTAATTTCCCTAATGACAAATCCCACCGGTGTATAATACGTGGTAGTCTCTCCTCTTTCATATCATGCAATCTATTGTAATATCTTATCATTTCTAGCCATCTTTCGAACCTCGTATCTTACTAATTCATTTCGAGATGGACTGCTGCATTAGCTGTAAATTTGTGTACTCCCATATAGTACCTAACTATCCTATTCTGTAATACTTGTGGTTCTGTATATGCTTTGTATCCCCATATGCCTGATCCGTAGTTTAAAATTGGGAGAACATATGTTTTGTATAGTGTCTGGTATGTATTGGGTCCCATGTTTTTTAACTTTTTAAAGATATTCACAATTCTACCGAATGATCTGGATGCTGCATTGGTTAATGTTTCTACTGTGGGTTTCATAGAGAGATGTTCATGTACCCAACAGCCTAAGTATTTGTAGTGTGTGGTGTATTGTATAGTATGTTCACTGCATGTGAAGGTATAGGCAGATCTATTTTTCTGATGGTTTCTTACATGTAATATTTGGGTTTTCCCTGGGTTGATTGCCATATCCCATGTGGAGCACCAAGTCAATATCACATTTAGTTGGTTCTGTAGTTTTTCAGCACTTGGGGATATAAGGACAATGTCATCGGCATACATTAATAAGGGTATATGCAAGCCCCCCACACATATCCCATCATCACATTCATGTAGTTTCTCTGCTATATCATTGATGAAACAAGTGAAAAGTATAGGGCTAAGCGAGTCGCCTTGTCTTACTCCGTTACGTACCAGGAACCAGTCTGTTATGGCGCCACCAAGCTGTACACAGCTTGTTGGGTTTTGGTATATTTTTCGTATAGCATGATATATATTCCCATATATATTCATATTTAATAGCTTATGAAAAAGGAATTCGTGTGTCACAAAGTCAAAAGCTTTTTTGAAATCGATAAATGCTAGGAATGTATCTTCTTTCATGTTCTTTCTTATAGTACAGATGTTGTGTAGAGTATATATGTGATCTTGACAGGATCTATTTGGTCTGAAACCGTTCTGTTCATTTGCTAAAAACTTGTTATTTTCTAGATGGTTGGAGATTCTACTCGATATCGTCGCTGTGTACAGCTTACCTGGCACCGATAACAGACTGATTCCTCGGTAGTTGAGGGGGACTCTCTTATCTTTCATGTTGCTCTTAGGTATGGGGTTGATAATACCTTGTGACCAGGCTGTGGGCAATACCTTATTTTCGATACATACATTGAATAGCGTTGTTAATATGCGTTTTGACATAGTATTTTTCATAGTGTCAGCAGTAAGGCCATCTATGCCTGGAGCTTTTCCTTTCTTTGCCCTGTCTACAATTCTGGATACTTCGTCTTCGGAGAATGGGTCATTTATATCACTGACAAGCATTTCATTCATTTCATTTTCTCTCCTTTCATTCGATTGTATGATATCATTCATAAATTGTGTATTCTCTGCGTCTTGTATTATTTCTGGGGTTAAAAGGCTTTGAAATGCTTCTCTCCAGTGCTCTCTCACCAGTTTCTCATCATACACAATCTCTCCATTGTCAAGCAGTACCTCATTTGGTATCTTATTATTTATTTTAGGGCCTAATCTTGATATATGTTTCCAGAATTTGTCCGGGTCTGAAGTGTTTGCCTTTTCTAGGCTATATACATGGGCACGTTGATATTTCCTTTTTTCTGATTTTAGTAGCTTATCAAAGCTATTCTGGGCATTAGTAAGGTACTGCTTGGCAACTCCTGCATGTTTACTTGTTTTTATAAGTGATAAATATGCTTTTTCGGCTTGGTGATAGGCCTTCCATTTGGTAGAGAGCTCCTCACTCCAGTAGGGTTTGCTAGCGAACTTGATCTTTTTTGCTGTTCTGGGTGTTGCTCCTATCTCCTTCAGGAACTTACTCATTTCGGCATGATAAATATCCACGAATTTCTGGTATATCGTGTCAATGTTTTCTTGGGCGATACACGCCTCTAATAGCTCGGATATGACCGATTCACAGCTCGCTAGCGCTTCTGCTGCAGTGAGGAATTCTGAAACCAGTGGTTTATTTTGGAACCGCTTGGGGCGTTGTGTTCCCTTCACTATATCACCCGACCTATTTTGCTCAACAGCGCCACCTTCCGTTACCGTTTCACTACTGCTCATCTCGTGTTCCGCTAGGTGTCTCATTTCAATGTCGGCCTGTAATATAGAATGGTCGGACACTTTGCCGCTGTTAGGGGGCTGGATACCTAGTTCTTCTAGTATGTCATTAACACTTGTTACTCTGAAATCTTTTACTCTCTGTACCATGTGGTGGGCCGTGATAATGTAGTCAACCACTGCCTGGCCTCGATGAGAAATAGACGTGTAATTGTTTTTCAGCGGGCAAACTCTGCCGTTCAAAATGCATAATTTGGTTCCTTATCTCCTCACCGTTTGTTGCGTATCACACAGTAGCCAGTTCACCAGTTCTTCAGTACTTTCATCATCTCTTGCTTTAGCCCCATACACCACTACTGACCTGTCGTGGTTGTATGGTCTATCCAGTTGTAGTGATATTATTTCCAGCTTCTTCTCGGTTTCACATAGCCTCTCCTTGATATCCGTAACCTCCTCATTTAAAGGCTGGGCAGTCTTTTTCACCTTCTCCTCTATGCCATCATTCTTTTCCGTACGCATGGATTGAATCTCATCTCGTATCCTTTCTTCCATCGCATTTCGTAATGTGTTCAGTTTCTTATCAACAGCTGACTCCAGGGCAGTAAGTCCTTCTTTCACATCTCGGACGTCTTTTGCTACCCCGTCTACGGCGCTGGTTAGCAAATCAAGTTTTGATCCGATATCCATCATCCTCCCGAAACTATTCCTTTTTATGCTGTTTCGCGTCAATTCACTTCTTCCGGGTCAGTATACGTGTTCTTGAGGTATCTATCCTCCTCCGACAGTCCACTCTTATTGCGATCGTAACTTTGATCGTTCGTCTCGAGCGCTTTTCTTGGTTTTCTTCGACTGTTGTTTGAAAACACATTTCACCGCTTCGCCGCTAGATGTAGTAGTAGACACACATACACACACTAGTAGTAGTAGTAGTAGTAGTAGCAGAAGCAGCAGCAGCAGCAGCAGCAGTAGTAGTAGTAGTAGTAGTAGCAGCAGCAGCAGTAGTAGTAGTAGTAGTAGTAGTAGTAGTAGTAGTAGTAGTAGTAGTAGTAGTAGTAGTAGTAGTAGTAGTAGTAGTAAGTAAGTAAACAGTAAACATTCTTTATTTAGTGGTAGTGGTAGTGGTAGTAGCACATAACTACCCTCCTCCTCAATAACTCTTCAACTATTCTGCAAAATAAAGTTCATTGTTCATACATGGTCATTTTGAAGTTTCTGGTGATCCAATACGTATTCTAACTTAAATGATTGCGTAATAGTAAATAGAAAAACTAAATAGATAAATGAATGACTGAACAACTAAATGAATCAATGCTTGTCATACTCAAGACATATAGAAATAAACAGATAGTCAGCACCAGGAAGCTATCTCTGTTACATTCATTGATATTCATATATTCAGTATCATAACTTAGTGGAGGGGGTGGGTGTTCCCTGTCCCAGCCTCAGGCCTATGAGTACATGTTGCATCAGGACATGCATTCGCATTTGTTTTAGTGTCGGAGTTAGTTGTAAAATACAAATACGAATGAGATGTGTTGTTGGTTTTGTTAGTGGTAATAAATGCTGAAATGCAAGTGTGTCTCATATAATCCAGTATATAATCCAGCCGTATATATATATATATACGGCTCAAATGGCCGAAATACCATTGCCGAAACACACATAGAGGAGGTGGTTAGACATGTCATGCTACAAGAGTCGTATTAATAGAGTGGATGCACAGAGATGTCCAGTCAAAATATGGGAATGGGATCTTGAGTGTAATGTGGAAGCATGGGCCAGTGATGTGAGATATACTCTTATGTATGCACACCAAATAGATGGAGAGAACATACATTTGTCGCTGTAGAAGGAGGCTTATCTGAATTCCAACAACAGCACATAGAACTACTTCAATTGTGACATGTGGAACACCTAAAAGTATTCTTACAACCAAAATTTATCAAGGAATTTGTAAGGACCAAGAATGTCAGGAAAAATGTAGTCTACATACAACTATACTAAATCAGCTATTCAAAAGCCATACAAGAGAATGTCTCAGTAATACCATCAACATGAACAGAAGACATTCAAAGTGAAATGTATATTATAAATAAGTCCACCTGAACCACTCATGTTGTTACAAAGGAGAACTCACCCACCCTCTGTGAATATAACACCTGCATTAGATTGATTGATTGATTGATTGATTGATTGATTGATTGAGTAGTGTTTTACGTCTCTTCAACCCATACTGGATTATATGAGACAGAAACACATTTTAAGGCAACTGACAATCCTGGCATACTAGGCGCACTGCTTCTCTGGGTATTTGAGTTTGAGTTGATATTTCATATTGTTTGATCAACTTTTTATTGTTCAATGCCCACAGTGAAAACATTGAAATGGAGACAAGAATTGTGTCTATATTTCATCCGCTATATATCAAAGAGGAATATTGATCAATAGATTCTATGCTAGTCAGACAATTACACAGGCAGCGTGCACCATGATCTCAGCTTTCTGATGGTTCATGGCTTGGCTTTCATTCCCCAGTGTGTGTTTTGTTCCTCTGGTGTCATTTGTCTCTTCCGCAGTTTAAAGTAGAGAGAGGGTTAACCCTTTCACTACCATGGGAGGTGGGGACCCAGGGTTTCTTTAGATGGTAGCCACCAATAGGCATCGGGTAGTGCTACCATTGAGGATGATGCAACCCATGTGTGGCCTCATCCTTTTCAATTTTCTTAATAGGCTTTTGGCCTGATTAACTAGAAACACATCCTCAAAATTCTCCATCATCTGTCTTTAGGCATTTCCTACCAAAATTTTACTATCATCGGGCTACTGTTTATATATCCCTCAATTCTTTCATCTCACTTCTTCGGATAATGGTCTCAGGTGTGGACAGCTGGCAGTTGTTCTAGTTGTGATATCACTGCACACAAAGTGGGTACCAGGCGTTGTATCGCAAGGGTAGGGTATGTCTCATTGTATTATTGGCTGGAGGTTAACAGTACTACATACCGTGATCACATTGGTCATGTGTTTTCTGATCCCAATACATCTCAATGTTTCTGGTGCTGCACTTCGCAAAAAAAGAATCAGCATTGCTTTCAGACTCGAGTGTTAGCGTCCAGCCAGTTACAACCTTTGTCATGTCATTGTGGGGCCATCTGATATGTGATGTGGGTAGAGGTGTGCATGAACTAACAGCTTGTTCCACCTGGCAACCATTACAGTTCCCCACCATCAGTGCATGATGTTAACTGGGGATAAGGCATTGATCCCTCATAGATCTTAAACACATGACATATATAATCCAGGATGGTTGAGACATGTCGTTAAATCCCAACTAACAGATGAAGAAACAAACAAACAAAACCTAGGGGGGTTTACTGAAATCACCTTGTCCATCTGTCCGTCTATCTTATCTGTCTGTCTGTCTGTAGACGAAGTTGATTCCAGATGATATCTTGAGGTTGCCTTTACTGACTGGTGTCATATTACACACACAAACATCTCCCGTGATGAGAGGATGATCCCTATTGATTTTGGGGTCAAAGGTCATTTGCCAAATATCATACTTTCGCTCTCTCAATCTGAATAATTAGGGCCCCCCCATGAAATGCGGGTGCCCTACAGTAATCACTCTGTCCGTCCGTCCGTCCGTCCGTCCGTCCGTCAACATTTTTTACCTTTGACCTTAGAGATATGACCTTGACCTTGGTTTGTGGTGCTCATTGATCCACCCCTGGCGGGGCCCTCGCTGACTGTGTCAGATTTCTAGTTGCCTTCATATTTGGTATATGAGCTGCCTTTTCTAAGCCCATACATATATAAGTTTCAGGGCTTTCACTGTGATTATTAGTTATGGTGTCGTGAGGACAAATGTCAAGAAAGTCAATGGCAGCACCTACATATATATAAATTGTCCATCTGTAGATGCAGCGGTTTCCAGATGATATCTCAAATTTGCCCTTGCCTATTGATCAAATCACTAGATCAGTAGCCATCTGCTTGTCTGTATACCCACATTCTTTGCAGCATTACAAGTGTTCAATCATTAATTTTACATCAATTGATGGCGGCGCATGGGGTTGTATTAATTTGCCTCAGCGAATAGCTCTAATTCTAATTGTTCTTCTCCATTGTTAATGTCTAAGTGGGTATCCATCCTCTAATAGGGAGTAGCAAACAACATGACTTCTGTTTTTTTTACATTTAAAATAAGCTTATTTGCTTTTAGCCAGTATTCTATACAAATAATGTCTTCTTGTAGGTTATATGTTACCTCCTCTATTGAGTCGCCAGTATAATGGATTGCAGCGTCATCAGCATAAAGGGCTATTTTTCAATTACGTATTATTCTTGGTAAATCATCCAAGTATATTATAGAGAGTACGGCCCCTAACATCGAGCCCTGGGGCACACCACAATAAACACTATGCATAGCAGAGAGGGCAGATCTATACTTTGTGATTTGGGAACGTTCTGATAGATTGTTCTGGAAGAATTTATTTGTATGTCAACCACTCATACTGTGCCAATTTCTGACAGAGTAGTGTGTGGTCGACAGTGTCAAAAGCCTTTTTCAGGTCTAGAAATGCCATTCCTGTGATTCAATTCTCATCATAGCCCTGCAAAACATCATTTATCAACACTTCACAGCATTTAATGGTAGAGAAACCTTTCCTGAAGCCAGATTGACATGGATCGAACAGCGCATTATCATTAAAAATGTTGGTCATGGACTAGTCTTTCCCGGGATGGGTTGGACAGATACTGGTCTATAGTTACCAGCATCATTCTTTTCACCTCCTTCGAAGAGAAGAGTCACCCTGCCGTTTTTTCTAATCACTTTGTATCTCTGGTGTGACAATTATCAAATTTAGGATAAATGTAATCGGTGGAGCTATCTGAGCACAAGCCAGTTGCAGAAACTTTGCACTGATACCATCCATGCCAGTAGATTTGGCCATACTCACATTACCTAGCAGCTTTTTAACATCCTTTGATTGGATTTTGCTAGAACAAAACGAGACTCCATTGCCAAAGATTTCTAGTAAGTAGTCTCTCTTGAGATTAGGGATCATGCCTGCAAGTTTTGCGCCGGTGTTACAGAAAATAGTATTGCAGGTATTTGATATGCTTTCATTATTCGATTCCCCATCAACTTCAATTTGTCCTATTTGATCCCCTTTTTTTTCTGCGGGAGCAGCATTGCTAAAATATTCCAAATTTCTTGATGTTCTTTCTGTTTGCCTCAATTGCTTCTTTGATAAAGTTTCTTCCTAATGAATTGCAAGAAGTATTTGTGTGGTTTCTGAGCATCTATCTCATTCCTTGACCGGTTAGAGACACTCTTGGTATGATCCCTCTGATCACATCTGGAGAAGTATTTGCTCATGACCCATGGTGGCAGTCTACCCCCTCACTTTGATTGTTCTATATAGTGCGAGTTTGTCAAAGATAGAGATGAATTTCTTTTTGAACTTGTCCCATGCTTCTTCAACTTTTTGACTGAGATATACATCATCCCGTGAGACCTTATCACAAAGTCTTATAAATTCATCCGGATCATTCTACCTATTCTTGCTTTGATAAACCTTGTGCTGGCCTCTACTTTGATTGATTTTCTAGAGAAATATATGAGATCGTGGTCACTGGCACCATATGGAATCACTCCTGAGGATGCAATAATTTCATGTCTATTAGTAAATACAAGATCAATACAGGTAGCTGAGCATTCAGTAATTCTTGTTAGTTCTTGTATCAGAGACACTTGGTTATATGAATTGAAAAGATATTTCAGCACCTAAGTTCCTGGAGAGGTATTTTCTAGCAAACTTATGTTGAAATCTCCCATAAGATGGGTTTTGACAGATTTATATGAAACGTGTCATTTAGACAACTTAATATTTTTGAGATTGCTTCTTTCAAGTCTCCATGCGGAGGTCTGTACAAATTAAAGACAAGTATAGGCCTGCTTTTTCAAAGTGTGATTTTGACACACATCATTTCTAGGTCGCTACCACTGATAGTTAGGTCAGGAAACAGTTGATGTTCATATTCATCTCTGACAAACATGCATAAAGCACCCCCACTTTTCTTAAGACTATGATCCTGTCTGTCGAGTCTGAGGAGAGAGAAGCCAGGGATATGAAATTCGGAGTCTTCACAGCTATCAAGATTTGTTTCAGATATTCCTAAGATATTCAGATCACTTTCTAGT
>JAUOBU010778682.1:0-10021 GCA_032360585.1 Nereis procera | reverse complement strand
CCACTCAAAATGATCAGAATTTCACAGGCAATTCAGATCAGTCAGTAGTTTCTAAATTCAAAATGCATGGAGTTATTAAAGAAAAATTGCAAATATCAGGTGGACACATTGTATATAGCACTAAGATGACCAATCATCAGGCAAAATTTAAAAAAAATTAATGATTTATCATTACTTTCCAGCGGATCATCAATACCATGTCATTAGTGGATATGCGAGAGCTTCTGCTCAGAGTGTTGGGCCGAGAACCCGGAATACTCTTTGATATTCTGGAGGCACCAGCATCAGGAGATCCATCTCCGTCACCATTGGGTGCCCCTAAATGGTGTAAATGTGGCAACTGCCGAGAGATGCCATCGGATGTTGAAAAATTGTGCTGCAATTGTCTGCCAGATAACTGTGTGTCTATAAGACCGGTAAGCATTAAATTTTCTCAAAAAAGCACATTCCTCATTCATAATCTGATATTCCTGAAGTTTTTGTCTTTTTGGTCTTATAGTCAGAATCAGAATTAGCCAAGTGGCTTTTCCATCAATTCCCAGCTTATTTATGTGAGTTTTGGATCAATTGATTAGTCATGCAGATAATATATGTAAACAGGAACAGGTTGATGGTACATGTTTGGGATTGATGTTTACCCTGCTATGTCATGGAAGGGTCACCTAATGTGATGTAGGTAGAGGTGTGCATGACTAACAGCTATTTCCAACTGACAACCGGCATAGAGCTGTGAAATGGACATCTAAATATTTAACCCTTTGCTGCATAGAATGCCAGATGATGTCTACATGCTGAATGCATTTGACTGCAAACTCCCCTGCTGCACAGCAAATTAGAATGTATCAAGTCTGAACTTATCAGTCAGAGGTCTATATTTATTAGGCAATTTGATGTACAGCAATTCCATCTGCAGCTTCCTTAGTGAATCAGTTGAATAGAGTATCCATTCTGCAGGTAGGCATATTTGGCATCATATGCATTAAGCAGGTGGTCATCTTTTGGCATCATATGCAGCAAAGGGTTGAAAATGACATTTTGTTGCAGGAGATGCAGCTGCTGATATTGAATCCAATGATTCTTTCTCTGGCCAACAGATATCGGGCAGATATGTTGGCAGTTGAAGTCGAGTCTTCAAATCGGGGATTTCGACATGCTGCATATAGGCAGTTTGTCCTATGGCGTCTCGGAAGACTGGGTGCCGGCCAGCGAAGAGTCATCCCCAGCTGCTGTGTGTGGAAGATCCGAGATACTTTCCCTTCGCTGACCAGCACCTACACTGGGTTCAAGATAAGCCGTTTGGAATGAGCTCCATTTCGGCTCACCCAAACGGGACTGGACATTATGAACCAGCTCCTTGGTTGGAGGAGCTGGTACTGGTGCGAGATTAGGTGCAATAAGTCTTGCATCATCCTGATGTTTGATGACCTTCCGTTGGACAGGCTCATCATCTTGAAGACGACGGTCAATCACTGAAGCCTGCAGGTCGGGTATATACTCATAGGTTTTTGCCCCCTTCAAAGGAACTGGAAACCAGGCATTGGTCCGCTTGTTATAGCAGCGCCTGAACCTGGAAAACAAACACATATTATGTTTTAATTGTAAATATCCCATGCTGATGTTGAAATGGAGAATATTGTGATTGATCCAAAAATACTACAGCACTGTTTACCATATTCTGCTGAATGTTGGGTATCATCATTTAAATAGTCGTGCAACCTCATTTCCCACTCACATTCCATATGAGTTTATTTGGCAGAATAGGCTAATTTCATTGAGTGCAGTCTATTTCTAAAGATCCACCTTCAGCTGGTCTGTGCCATGTTGCCTGTATCTCATCAGAAAGAAATTTACGAATTCATGACCATGAGTAGGTAGATACATTTTTGTTCACTGTTCCAATTCTATCTATTCTTTGATCATACTCACTTCAGTTCACCATTGGCATCGGTGTCATATGGACGATCCAAATGTTTCTGGTAGTCAATGGCAGCCAGGAAGTTTCGAGCACTGTATGCAGGCCAGCTATAAGAACAAATCATCAGTAGCATCACCTGATGTAGCTTCTTCAATTTGTAATACTGCATTGAGGAAGATGTCAGCATTTTCACAGTAATTTCCAGCTTTTTGAAAGTATTGTGTGTGTGTGTGTGTGTGTGTGTGTGTGTGTGTGTGTGTGTGTGTGTGTGTGTGTGTGTGTGTGTGTGTGTGTGTACTTCTGGTGGAATTGACATAAACTGGAACTAGTTTATATTTCTAGTTTATGGTACATGTAGCAACCGGGTATAGAATCACTTGATGTACCAAACTTGCATGAATTATGTTATATCTCATGACTGAGATCATCTTGAAAAAACCAGACATGGATACAAAGATTTTACTATGGGCCCATATGTTATAATACCAGTCAGAAACAATGATTGAAACTGCTATTCCAATTGACTATGATGTGGATCATAAGCATAATTTCCAGGGCTTGTGGTGCATTTGGCAGTGTTTTTATTGAATCATTTTGTCAATGAATATAATAAAATGGAATTGAAATGGAAAACTCCCATCACTGAATGGTCACGTCTTATGTAGGTTGTATTATTCAAAGCATTGGGTACAACTTCAATTCTACTTACGCGAATGAAAATCGCTTTGCTGCATACATGAGAATATGGTGGTGAAATACTTCCAACTCTCCAGTGTGACTGCAAATACAAGGACAATAGATAGTAGTGGTGAGCGTCCCCGTCATTCAGTGCTTCCTCCTTCTAGTGATCATAATAACATGGTAAGATACTTGATATGTGAATAGTGGTCTCAACAGTAATATTTGAGAACATGTCTGAGGATTACTATGGTGTGCCCAGCTTAACCACTTTATCACCAAATGATGGAGTTATGTGTCTGGCAAGATGAATTAGGAGAAGCTGTGAGGAATCTAGAATCACACTTACCGGAAGTTAGTGTAGTGGAAAAGAGTATTCAGAAACCTCTTGTTCAGGATGACATTACGTAGGGCAATGTGTGCTGGAGAGCCTGGTGTCAGCCATGGTTTGTCCCTGTCTTCTTCTAGTTCGCCATGCTGGCATTCTCCAGGGCCATATCCATCATCAAGCCATTCATGCTTGTTAACAATATGGTGCAACACACCACGCAGCATACTCTACAAGTAATAAGAGATAAAGCTTTTACCACTAACATCTGCATTAATTGCCCATGGTGGTTGTATGTGACACATTATCATCTAGAATGTAACAAGAAGCAGAATGGCCTGGGAATGTGATCTGGCCATATAGCTCTCGGTTCAGTTCAATGTAATGAGCTGTCACTTGAGCAGAAACCAGTATGGATGAAATATGATGGGTATGGATGGATTGAAGATGATACTTGCTGAATTCTTGTTCGTTTATGTAATTAGTGAAATCTACTCACATTTGACTGCATGAATAGTGAAGTGGATGAATTGCCGCATAGATTTACAATATTATTTGGTTGATTGATGTTCTTAGCACTTCAACCATTTCAGGCTGGCATTGCTCATTGAAATAAATAATCCATGCATATTTCAGCAGCAAAATATTTGGAGAAATGGATAATCTTTAGACAGATTTTATACACGTACCACAAGTTTCTCCCTGTCACCTCTAGCATGTTGACAGCAAAACCAAAAATGCTTCGAGATTTCAGGAACCCATGGTTTCAAGTCAGAAGTTGTCTTGCTGCTGGCTGCTTCATGGAGCTTCTTGGTCAAATTTTTGGCACCATGCCAGATGTCCCATTGATGTTTCACACCCTCATGCTCCTTTCCTGCAAATCAGACATAATAAACATGTTAACCTCATCACTACAAAAAAAACCAAATCAACCTCAGGTATTCTGTCTTACAAGCCAAGTTGGTAGGCTTCTAATCATGAATAGTACAATTTTAATGAACCAACCGGAAGTAGAGAATGAGATCTGGCCATGTGGCTATTTCATCAATTCCCAGCTCATTAGTATGAGCTGTGAATTGATGAAATAATCACATGGATGAGAATCAACAAAGTGTCAACCCCTGCACTACTTCATCAAATCCCATCCATGAGGCTACTTTATCAATTCCCAGCTCACACTAGTGTACTGAGAATTGATGAAATTGCTACATCTACACTTTGCTTCCAATCAGACTTGAAAGACACAATGTCAAAGGTGAAAGGGTTAACATAAAAACATTTTACTTGACATAGGTTTTGTGTGTGCTATGTATGCCTTGTGTCTGGCTCATTGCTGATCAATTTAGACGAAAATTTGTTTGCCATACGCATTGTTGTTATAGAAGTTATGATGTATTGAAGATCATTCAATCGATATAAAATTTCAGAACAGTCGTTGTTGTGTCTTGTCTATACTGTTTGATATCACAGGGATAACAGAGAGGATGGGTGTAAGTCTAAACTTCATACTGGGGCTGAATCACTCAGACTGAGTCATTGATTGAGTAGAGTTGATTGATTGATTGAGTAGTGTTTATGTCTGCTCAACCCATGTTGGATTTCATGAGACAATGGAAGAGAGTTCATCATCTTCTTTACCAGTGATTCAGACTATCATGGGGATGACATGAGTTATAATCACATAAACTTACTGAGGATGCTTCCTATCTGTGGATGAGCATCTGTCACTATTTCTTTGATTTCAAGACCCCGTTCCTGGATACTTGTAAAAGCCCTCTGTATTGCAACAGCTTCCATATTTGGTGACTTTAGGTTGACACTGCGCTTGTCAACCACCACAAGTTCAACAATTTTCTTGGAGTCATGCTCCATCACTGTGTATGTACAGTACTGTGCGCTGTGACCAGGCGAATCATTTCGACCATCACCTGAAGCAGAGATCAGTATTGTTATATGTGAATGTTATAACAACAGAAAATAGTTTATTACACTGTTAAATAATACTGTTTGCCTGCATAGGTGCATATGTTGACAGAACAAAAACAAGAGCTCCGCAAGTGGGACATAACCCCTCGGCGCCAGCAGTGATGATGGAGACGGACAGACAGACACAGGTGACGACAATACCCCTTTGGCCAGAAAGGCTGAGGGTTAACTAGTTTGACATGGGGATATCAATATCATAAGACACTACTTTTTTATGATCATCTTTGAAGGATATATTCCTGCTTTTCGGTTTTTCTCAGATCGGAATTTTCAATGGAATCTTACCTGCCACCACGAGTGGACTCAGTGGTTTCATCTCATCAGCAACCACTGTCTTCATTTCTTCCCAGTACTGGAAGACTGCTGGGATACTGTAGAGCGACTGGATACGGTCAAATGTTGCCTTGCTTAGTGTTTTGATGTTCAAGAATCTGAAGCCAAATAAAGTAATCTGTCTTATCAATGTTGGATGCTGATGGTCGCATGTGGCTGTGTGTATAACCTTCTCACTCGGTAAACCCCCTCATCACCCCCGGATATCATGTCTCTCGAGTCTGTCTGGGAGCCTTTCAATAATCTGAATTGAATTAAATATACAGCAGCCTACAGTAGGGAATATGATCTGGCCATGTGGCTATTTCATCAATTCACAACTCACTTATGTGAGCTGTGAATTGATGAATTAGTCACATAAATGAAAACTGACTTATACCCATGGCTTTATGATGAGGTTTTATAACTTCAGTCGTGCATTCATCTTGATGAAAACTGTGAAAGGCAGTGAGAACAATCTATATGTACTGTAATCATACTAAAAGTCACATTAAAGTGAACATTGCCCTGGATTCTTGACAAAAAATACATATTAGGAATCTGAGATCACCTAGAAATTTATAGGTGTGTGTTAATCAAACACATGAATGATAAAAGCATGAATGATGGGGTGGGCATTTATTGCAGCATGGGCATTTATTGTAATAATAGTTATAGTACTCACTTGAAGAGCAGGCTTATCTTTTGAAAGTTGTTCCCACTGAGTAAAATATTCACTCCCAACATGAAATCAAACAGGCACATGCCTCGTGGGTCCAGGCGTGGCTGGGAGCTCCATCTCCGTACAGGATGACCATTTGGGCAAGTCTGCAAAGTATATACGGAATTTAGAAATCATCAGAATTGACCAATCATTGAATAGAATAGAACCAGAGAAACCGACAGGATAGAAAATTGGTATTTGTGAATGGGTACAGAATTTTATGAGCACATGGCTAAGAGCATTACCACAAAGTTGAAAAAAAAACAACTCTGAAAATGAAGAATTGAGCCTGCTGCAGATATAACAAATCAAGGTCCAATTGTTTCTATGTCAGTCACAATTATATGGTATTCTTCAATACCTATATTTTGCATGTAGGCAGTGAAATTGACTTGAATGGATCATTTTCAATAATCTCTGTACTCACCCAGTGGAAAAGCAGAGATGATCCAAATTTCATGCTCTTCAAAGGAGCAGGCTGGTTACATTGTAAACAGGTCTCTGTGGCTGGTGCGAGAGCAAGCAGTTGTGACATATATGTCACATGAGGACTTTCACTCATAGCTGCACTGGATGTTGTGATGACTGGAACTCCAGTAGCAGCTTCAGGTGGTGCTGATTCGACTTCTTCAGCTACTCCATGCACCAATTCCTCCTCATCAATGGGTTCTAAATCATCAGTGACGTGGTAGCTTCTACAACCAATCAGATAAGCATTTCTCCGATTGAAAGGGGTAAACAATGCAGAGGTCATATACACTTTCCTGACAGCCCCATTCTATTGCAAATTGGTGGCTATGAATTAGTGAATTGACAGATGTATGAATAACATAACCTTTCCATGCCCACATCTCCTCTAATGAACAGGGCGTCGGGCGTGATTTGTATCATCCACCCCAGCAAAAAACAGCCTGTACGTTTATTGAGTTATATCATGATCACAGTAATCTACCATGCAGAAAGAGGCTTGAAAGGGTCCCTTGCTAAAACAAAATGGATTATTCAAGATTGAATTCATATGGTAAAATGACTGGGAAACATCATCAGCAGTACTTGCAGATTGTTTTCAAGATATTCACAAATTCTGCACTCACCGTAGATTTTCCTTCATCGATGTGTGATAAATATGAAGAGAATCCTGAGTGGGTAAATAGCTCATGTCCTTTGGGTCAATTCCATCCATAGTTTCATCCCCACTCCCATCTCTTCCTTGTTGCATGGTTGAGTCATCCCTGTAATGTTAAGACAGATGGTTTAAGACATATGAGCCCTTTCACTTATTCATCAGTTTCCATCAATGTGGCTTTTTCATGATTTCACGGTTCATGTAAGTGAGCTGGGAATTGATGAAAAGCCACATGGCCAGACTTTTCCCTATTCCTGTTTGCTTTCAAAGTTCATGCAAGTGAGCTGGGAATTGATGAAAAAGCCACATGGCCAGACTTTATTCCCTATTCCTGTTTGTTTTTCATTTCATCAGAATTGAACCACTTTTAGCTTATTAATTGCACTTGAAAGACACAATAGCCAAGAATAATTTGGGGTCATAATAATGGAAGGATAAAAAATGAACAATTTAAATAGATCAGTACTAGGCAACCCCTAGTAGGACAGAACAAATTGTACAGTGATGTACAGGAATAGAGCTCTATATTGTGTATCATTGCATGATATCATATCCTTTCAAGCCTGTAGAACCCCCACCCCCCCACACACACACACAAGGTTACTCACTCTTCATTTCCATGGTTTGATTTTATCGGACTACATCCACTGATGCCAGATGGGATGCTTAGACTGCAACCACCAGATACTGAATCAGCTGTATTCCGTAGTCCACCTGGAGTGGAGGTCAGCCGGCTGGTGTAGAACCTAGGAAAAAACAATGTACCATTAGATTTTTGATGATTTGAAATATGCTATCCTCCATTATGTACATTGACATGGGTGAAATAACAATCACTAATGGCAGGCTGGGTGGGTGGGTGATACTATTGATATACTTTATATCGCCAGCTGGTCATCCCTTGGCATGTTCAAATAATATAACAAAGGTGCAATTATTTGAATGATGGTTTCTACATAATCAGTGTATCAAAACAGTTGATTGAAAGACCAAGATTCCCACTGATTCCTCCTTGTACCTGTCCATGCTGCATTTGATGTGAGTTTGACCAATTGGGAGATGAAAGGAAATGAAGAAGGTGCAACTATCTAGCAGAATATGGTATATTTACATAGTATCCATGGAACTCATATGGATCATGAATATGGGAAAATCCAACTTCAAAGATACATTATCCATGGGGAATTTAGTATCAAACAAGAGTATAGGAGTTGGTATTAGGATGTGATGTCATATCATGCTGTTACAGTTTGTATATCAATAAATAAGCTGGTGGCAAAATGGCACTCTGTTTACCTCACCCTGTATCAATAAGCACACAGCAGAAGCTGACCAAGCCTTTTTTACTCCCATGTTTCATCCAAAATGTGATGCAATCATTTCACAGCTCATATGAGGTGCAGGGAAAATTAATCTACCTTTCATTTGTAATTGCATGAAATAGTAGACTAAAATTGAGAGCACATTTGTGTCAAGACATTCACTCGTGTCTTCTCCTTGTCAGCTTGCTACTTAGCTGCCAACATAACCTTCTCTGTAGCACATTTTCTTGGTCTACCCATACTTCACCAGGCAGATGACTGTTTTCTTTACAAACAAGTGAGCATGGGTCGAATAATATAAAATCATTATGGCTACTGCTTGGTACTAAAAACAAATCTGACCCCTTGCCCTCAGTAATCATGTGTGTAGCCGCATCAGACCACCTGTGGCGACCCAAAAAACTCTGCCTGGTACAACCACTGGTAAATTTTTCAAAATTGGTAATTTTTTTATTCCCACTCGATGGACAGGTAAACTGTACCTGGGATACTCTCTCAAATGGAGTGATTAACATTCAAATAGCAAATTTGACCTATATGACCTCAGGCAGACAGACAGGTGGTCTCTTGTTGCAGGGTCTTAGATGATAGGTTTCACTGTACTGCTTTTCTCTACTTAAGAAATTTAGTAACTTATGACTTGAAGTAATTATGCAATAAACACCCATGCTCCAGAAAATGCCAACCCCCTTATTTGAGGTTTTCTTTGTATTATAGTAACGTCTTTTTAATTGTCGATGTCAAAAATTATGACAATCTCACAGCTCAAATGGCCAAGATCACATATTTTTGTCATGAATCCACAACAAATTTCACCTAAAACTAACATATCCACATGACTATAAGAATGATTACAGCAGCCCATTTGTTTATATCACCTACTGAGAAAGTTTTATCAAGATGAAAGCCACATGTCCAAGTCTAATATATATTCAGCTGATGTCAGCGTCCACCTTACCTCTCTCAACATTGGTGAAATTGAAGTAACTCTAAGCTGTCATTGCAAAAAGATGCTGGCAAATGCATGTAGAAGTCCGAATTTTTTTTATCCATTCATATTTCATGAAGAAAATTACTTGATTTCACCCCAACATGATGTTATATTAGCAGCTTTCTTGGCAACTTACATATCATCTTCCTACACGCATCAAAATCATGCAATTGTGCATCTCATCAAAAGAAGGGCAGTGCTCACTTGGAGCACTTGCGACTTCAAAATAATTTGTTTTCACAATGATTAATGGGCAATGGATCTGACTGGCATGTAGTCTACTGTCACCAGGAAGATTTCTTGTTAATCTGTGTGTACATTATTCTGGTAGGGAACGCTGCCGATATCGCATCTTATTATAATAATAATCACTGATTCACATCACCACATGGTCCTAAATGCCCCAGGGCTTCTGTTTCATCAATTAATGGTAATCATGAGTGATTTTGGCAGAATTTGAGGAACGATAGCATGGGAATAATACGGAATCAGGGCTTATGGGCTGTGTAGCGACCCTGGTTTGTTGGAGCTCCATGGAGCACCAAATAACATACAGCATGTGTTGTTCTCATTACCATGACAGGCAAATCACTGCACCCTTTACATCTAGTATATCAACTAACCCTTTCAGGCTAACAT
>JAUOBU010777571.1:0-10022 GCA_032360585.1 Nereis procera | reverse complement strand
CTGGTTGTGGTGATATCCACCAAAGGTGTACAGAACCAGCCAGTGCTTCCTTTGTTGGAGATGACCACAACAATCAGATTTCTAATCTGTTCACTCAAAGAAAACCTCGCTCTCAATTGACAAGAAATAGAAAGCAAGGTTTATTTTGAGTGAACTGACTATAGGAAGCATATTATTCACTGCAAAAATAGAGAAGGCTGAGACTAATTGGGTAGGGGCGACTAGTTGGTATTTTATGGTATCTGGAACTGCTATGCATATGATTGGCTTGATATTTTGGCTACAGTTCAAAACATGCCCGGATGTAATTCCAGCTGCACAGCTGTGTGTGCTCTCCAGTTGCATATACAGACTGTATACTGAACGTGAACATTTGCCTGGTTCTAAAATCATCAACCATCAAACTCCTAAAACTTCTTTTTTTCTAACTTTCTGAGATAAATTTGATATTCCCTGCTATAGTCCGTTTATTCAAAGAAAACCTCGCTCTCCATTGACATGCAATGGAGATCGTGGCTTTCTTTCAGTGAACAGATTATAGGCAAGGACAAAATGATTTTCCACCTGCTGGAGGCTGGTTGGTTTGCTATATTGAGTATGTTGTATTGCAGACAGAATAAATAAACTGCATTTAACCCTTTCACTACTATACTAATGAAATCAACCTTGGATACTGTGCCTTTTGAGTCCAATAGCAAGGCTTCTAATAGTTCGATTCAAATGAAATGAAAACCAGTAGCGAATAGTAGCAAATAAGATCTGACCAAGTGGCTACTTCATCAATTCACAGCTCACTAGCGTGAGCTGTGAAATGATGAGATAGCCACATGGATGGAGATGAGTGGAGTAGTGAAAGCATTGATATGTAGTCACTATGTAAGAGCTGATCTCAGATGAGCTCCAAACTGTTTTAATTCTGATTATTTACGTCCCGATGAGATGATTGCTTTATCAGTTTTCATCCATGTGGCTATTTCATCACTTCACCCTCCATGTGGCTCTTTCATCCAACAAATGTAAGACCACAGTCAAATTTTGACAGGGGAGTTTCCCAACATGGGAGCAATACACATCAATTAACCCATTCAAAAATATAACCCCCAAATCATCCGAGGATATTGTAGCTTTCAAGTCCAATTGCAAGGCTTCTAATGGTGTAATCAGGATGAAATGAAAACCAAAGTGTACTAGAAAATAGAATCTGGCCATGTGGCTATTCAATCAATCCCCAGCTCACTGGAATTGATAAAATAGCTACACAGATGATAATTTATGAAAATAGTAAAAGGGTTGACACTGTCGGTAGGATATGCCATCAGGATGGAGAGATGCACTCCCGTCTCCGTAGTCAGCGGTGGCAGCGGCGGCGCCGGCGCCGGAGCTGATGATATGGTAGGATGATTGTATACATCATATCTCATGTCTTCAAAGCGTTGTCGTCGTCACATCGCTATGAAGGCTACAGATGTTGGCACTGCAATCTGGCGATGTTACCCGAGAGAACATCTGAATGTTATACAACCCATAGAGAAAACCCTGGGAGAAGAAACCAATATCAACTGTCATATATCAACCTTAACCCTTTTACAACTTCATCAATTTAAATCCATGTGGCTATTTCAACAATATATTTATATATATATATACATATATATATATATATAGCAGTCAAACTTGTATTAAGCATGAAGGCAAGGGACGCAAAAAAAATCATGCTTAATAATTCATATTTGTATATACATGTATTTATATATACTTGGTCAATCATTGATGATGCTATTTTTCTGTGACATGAAAGTAGAATGATAAGATGAACAATCAAAAATTTCACCATACATGATGTAATCTTGTCTTCGAAAAACTTGAATTTCGGTGAAATGTAAAGTTTACAGACCCATAAACAACATCGACAACTGTCAGCCACAATATCTGATTAACAGTCTCAAGTTACCGTCAAAATATCCGTACCTGTCTAACCTGATTCCCTATCATTGGTTCACAGATATACAATGATGGAAGGTGTAGAGTACCAGTCAATGTTTCATTCAGGGATCTTGAAACTACAATTTCAGCAAAACTCGGTATTATGCGAAAATGTTGCAACAAAAGCGAAACCCTAGCTATAGGAAGGTGTGCGAGTGAATACCCAGTGTCATATGAGTCTTGATGACTCGGGGTGATGGATGCTACCCTGGTAACACAAACCGGGAATTAGCATGGTCGATCATGTCATGTTTCACGTCAATGTGTCTATCTGATGTGTGTATATGAGACTGCCAATGACAATGACAGATCTTTATTTTGTCAGGCGTAAACAGGTACAAAAATAACATATCAATGTGTAATTCGTCCAAACAATTGATCATTCGACTCTAAGCCTATACTTCCCCTGTAACCTGATTTCTTTTGGTACATACATATTTGTGGAATAAAACTGAGCAAGTTTCCGTGTACAGCGATTTAGTCAATAAAAGATCACATACAATAGCATGGGCTGAAGTGCCGGCTTCAAGTTCCAAAGTCACTTAACTTGCCCTGTATACCAGAGCACTGGGTTCCCCTGGACTCCACTATTCTCTTAAATCTTAATCTAAAATCGAGATCGTTGTTTACTGTTTATTTCTGATACTTTTTGATATACATATTCATTTACTATGTGAAGTTAGTATAATCATTGCTAGAGTTAAGATAATATCCCGTATAGGTTCAAGGTGGATAGAGAGCCAGATATGCGCACTCTTGAACTTGTCTATATCAGCCTGTCGTTTAACATAGACTGGTATTTCATTCCAGATTTTGGCATCAAAGATAATAGTTCTTTTGGCTCTATGCTGAGTTCTGTGATCTGCAATATACAGGTCAGCCCTAACACTTGACCTTGTATTTATATCATGCATTTTATTTACTGCTCGGATGGCATTTCCTGTGTATATTTCTGGATAAGTTCCATGTAGGTCTTATACATATAAACCGCTGTGATATTTCCTTCTATTCGACAGATTCATCAGTTTTAGTTCCTTATGCATGGCCTCAATGTGGGCACAGACATCACAACACAGTATAGCATGACAAGCTCTATTTTGAAGATGCTGTAATCTTAATAGGTTGTCTGCAGAGGTATTGAAATAGAATATGTTTCTATAGTCAATCAACAGAAGGACTAGTGATGTGTACAATGTAAGAGCTGTATTTCTATTAATAAATCTCCTTATTCGGGACACAGCACCAAGTTTCTTACTTGTGTTGTTTGCAACAGTCAATGTGAGCATTAGTATTCAATTTTGAGTTTATTATATGGCCAAGATACTTGAACTCTTTGACCTGTTCAAGGTCCTCATTTAAGAGGCTTAGGTCTAGGGATGTATCCCTATCCTGTGTGTGTGTGTGTGCGTGCGTGCGTGCGTGCGTGCGTGCGTATAACAAGAAGAGTTGTCATGCACCGAGACAAACTGACTTCTCCTCACTATAGATAGGATTGGTATGTTTTTGGGTGAATCTACTCAGGGGTCATTTATAGTTAAAAGACAAATCCAATAAGCAGATTCAACTTTATACCAATTTAATAAAAGACAAATAATCACTATTCACCACCAAAGGATAAACTTTCAATTTCAAATTGGCATTCAGTACAGTATTGTAACTACTTAATCAATGAAACAATCAAAGAGTGGGTTATATATATATATATACATATATATGTATATATATATATATATAATTACATGCATCAGTAAATATAAGACAATAAAGGGATACGAATAGCTTGGCTTAGAATGAGAGTATAGAGATCGTTTTATCTACCTGTTCAAACAAGGTTCTCTCGGTGCTTAGATTGTTCACACACAATCAACTGCTGGTGGTGATGTATCAAAATAGATGTAATGATGAAAGTCCTGGTTATGTTCTCCAATGTCTGTGTGCTCAAAGTCCTCAGAAACAGTTTCAGGTTTGTGAATAAGTGGCAGCTGATAGCAAAACTCAGAGGTCCAGTCAGAGATGTCTTGCCAGGAGAAGATCCAAAACCAGAGTGATCAGAAAACATCTCTCCTTGAAATCTCCTCCACCTCCCCCCATCAGCACTTGGCCTGCCACTGCCATTCTATCAAAGGATCTCGTTGGCCCCAAACACGATGTTGATTTGTCCAATCAACATCGTACCTGAGACAACGGCCCTGATTGGCTAAAAGTAAGTTTCTTGAAGTCAGTGACTATGGTTATTATAATTGGAGATATCAATCTTAACTAGCTACCTCTTCCCCATATCCATGCCAAGCCACATCCCACCACTCATCAGTCACCTCATAGTCTCGCAGCTGGTCCTCGTAATTTCCCGGAAGGTTTGCCCTAAATGTATATCTGATGAATGAGCTCTCCACTAATACAATCCCGCAGGACCCCGCATGTCGAGTTAATATAGGAGCCCTCCGTTAATAAGTGGAAGCCGCACATGACAAATGTTGCCTCCAAACATTAACGTATACAAAGACAAACATTCAGAATCCCCGAGGTCGCCCGCATGTCTAGTTGATAGATGAGCCCTCTGTTGATAAGAGGAAGCTGCATATGGCAAATGTTGCTACCTCATATTTACTATACAAAGACAATCTCTCAAACTCCTCGAGGCCGGACCCAAATGTTTCACTGATGAATGAGGCTGGATCTGAATGTTCCCCTTAGGGAGCGATGCTCCATCTGCCGCTGGCAAATGAGGCCAACACAGCAATCTAACAAAACCAGAGTTCTAACCTTATCAATTGTTCAGCTCAAACTTTCCCCAAATGCAAATTGAATGTTTTTCTAACTTTATCACGTACTAGCCCATTTAATAGGCTGATATGTGCGTGTGTGTGTGTGTTCATTAGAATGTATCAGTGTGTATTTGTGTAGGGATGGATGATGTCTCTCGTCTGTGAGGAAGTATGTGGGTGTGTTGCGTTTATTTGTTTTCCAGTTTGTTTGTGATGGGATGGCTGATGCCTTTCATTTCTTTGGATGTATGTGTGTCAGTTTGTTTGTTTGTGAGGGGACGGCGGATGCAACTCATATTTTGGGATGTACGTGTGTTTGTTACTGCATTTGTTTGGTTTATATTTGTTTCTGTGGGGATGGCTGAAGTGGTTTTTTTGTTACGATGTACATTTCTGTTCGTTTGTCTGTTTTTTGAGTGGGGATGGCTTCTAACTCTCATTTGTTAGGATGGGTGTGTTTGTGTGTGTGTTGGTTTCTTTGTTTGTTTTCTAGAGATGACTGATGCCTCTCATATGTTAGGATGTATGAGTGCATATGGGAGTGTGTGTTTGAAAGTGCATGTGAGTGCATGCGTATATGTACATATGAGTGTATGTACATGTTGTAGTGCTATATCTAGACTATTTTAGACGTTTTTGTTCTTGCTTGATCATTTTTGATGTTCGAGAATTATTCTAGAATAATACAAATTAACAGTCGAAATAATCTACAGACACTTTGTCTCTCAAAATGATTGATATGAGTTGTGATATGCAGGCCCCTCCATGCATCCCCCTACAACCATCGTTATTTACTATGAATCACCAATACTATAGGGAACTTGAATTTTTATACATGGTTAGTGTATCCATTTCACCCCAAGCTGATCCCGATCATTCTTCATTTCTATTTTTTTCTTCATGTTATTCCGTCTTATCATTGACGTTTCAAAGACGAAGAATCGTCCGACATCCATACCATCCATGAATATGCAGCTTTCTACGAGGACACAATTTCCTTCCCTATATTGTCTGAACTGGCCTTATGGCCATTCGTTCTCCTTGGAACTGACTCAGATATTGTGTTATTCAATGAAATAGCTCCACACCGCAATTTCTGCATGGAGAGTTCTTCTCATAAGTAAAATCTACCAATTTTCACTTCATTTCCATCACATTTCTTAATTCAAGAAATTGTTCTCAGCTTGATTATTTCGAGCCAGATCAACGGCTGGGGGTTGGCACTCCCATGTTTGGATAGCATTGTTTTATCACTGATAAATCCTGACTGGTGACACCCAATATCAGAACCTCCATATCACGCGAGGCTTGGCTAATCTCCACTATCAGAGTCAATTGTGAGCAACTACAAATAATCAGCCAGATAAGCCTCACTCACACCTCTTCTAGCCCCCCCCCCCCTGCCCAACACGTTAACCCTCTATGATCTCATGATCATCAGTAATCTTGGTATTAAAAGGATGTTTCTGTATGGAGATTGCCCCGTCATTGTTTACACAATATGATGGACACCAGTGGAGAGTTATATCAAGAACCCATGTCCGTGGAAGATCTGCGTTATTCTCAATTAGGCACGCATTCGGGGCCGCCCTTAACAAGGCAAAAGGCCGAGTGAAGGGCGGCCCGGAATGCGTACCGAGTTGAGAATAACGAGCGGATCTTTCACGGACATGGGTTCTTGATTTTATCCCACGACTATACGGTGTTAATTTGTGAAAACTTGAGAGAAATACCTTCAAATTTGGCCGATCGCCATCCTCCCGGGTGTCTTCGAGCGGAGAATCGTTACCATGCGCCAGAGTCACAGCAACACACAAATGATTTGGCCACGCCCAAAAAGGTTGCCGAAGATCGATCGGGACAGCCTGACCGTGTGCCGAGCATTCGCGAATCGAGCATTGCGATCTTCGTCAACCTCCGCATTGAGAAGGAAATAGCTGAACTGAGCAGTGGGAGATGCAGTCAAGGCAGTGGGAGATGCGCACGATCTCCCACTGGCAGTATTCCACTCAAATTGCCACCGGTCGTGGGATAATAAAGATGATGATATTTGGAACTACCCAGGCACTAAAACACTTCCAAAATGTAAAACTAAGCTATCAAGGCGAGGAGATAGGACAAGTAGATATGTTTAAGTACCTGGGCTCAACATCAGAATCGGAAACAGAATTTTCATGTGCATGTGCAGTCAGTGTATAACAACGAAATCTGGTGGCTCGCGATGCTACGTGGAATGAGGAGTCCCTTGAGGAAAAGAACTAACAAGGTTTATGGATTGCTCTTCAATGACGCGGAATTTTGATTACATTTACCATGTCTGTGCTAGAATGTCCAAAATGATGCTGATGAACTGCAAGTAGTCCAGGATGAGGCCATGAGAATAATTCTGTCTGAGATCCCCTAATCACATGTTGACCATCTGCGGATCTCTACAGAATTGCCCATATTGGTCATATGACGTGAATATCCCATAAATGATTTTGTATAAAAAGCACTCCTTGATATGGCACCTAGAAATACATGTTCCATGCTCACATGAGAACCATTAGAAAAAGCTGCATGGCATAGACCAAGGATGAATTTTACATTGAAATTGATATATGTTGACTTGATACAAATTGCTGTAGGTAGGTACTGTTATCTTTCGTGAAGAGAGAATGGCAGTCATGCTTGTCCATATGCTGTGCCCAGTCAACCAAACTGCAACACATATGATAAATCATGACTGCTTTCAAATTTGTTGCTTGAGAACTCAGTATCAATGGTATATATACTGCATTCCAACTGCAATGCCACTTTTACTGGTTAGTGCCATATATTCTCTCCAATTCGGCAATGGGACCTGGATTTTACACCCAATCATCTTCTTACGAGTGTATAATTGACCCATTCTCCACCTTTGACATGCGATTGTACTTGTATATTTTGAAGCTGTGATGGCAGGGAAATGTTTTGATTTGCCATACCTGATGTGTCATCCAATAGCAGGTCAGAAATGAATTTGAAGCTAGGAGAATTAAGCAGGAGTGCCAATTTATTCATTGATCTGCCGATATATCCTGTAGCTTGCATGGTTTGCGAGCAATATGTTCCTAAATCATCTATGGCAGAAAAAAATCTTGCTAGAGATGAGTACTGCTGCCTTGTACATCTATCACCGTATGTATAGCAAAGATCGATCACAACACTGTGGATATCGATCCGTGCTACTGAGGTGTATGCATGCTGAATCTGAGAGGGACCCTCGGCTAAGTGTACATTACCAAGATGGCTGCCTGACCTTATCATTGGAATGAACAGTGAGTGCAGTTAAACTGGCTTTTCATGACTGGAGCTTTTTAGAGAATTTGCAAGCATATTTTCGATGGAATAATCGAGGGAGCTGTCCACTACAGTTCCACTGGGCATTCGTGATTTACCGGGCACTATCGACAGTACAGCGGGCTTTATCTGCTTACGCACCATGTGTGTGGAATCTTTTCATATCCCGTGATATTTTCACAATTCTGAATCATGCTTTCTAAACAGTCCCTTCAATTTGCGTGTGATTCAGCACAACAACTTCCTCTTCTTGATCGTTGGCCTCAGCAACTCGCTCTGATGTCGCCGGGTGACATGATACCTAGACACCAGACTCGGTAGTAGAAGAATGACATATTCTGCATGTCATGATAGAACTAATCATAACAGGTATATTTTAAGACTCGGTCACCATGTACTACCAACTTCTATTTGGGAAGAAATGCGAATAGTTGATGGGACAAGGCCAACTCGACATGGATTGTGAGATCAATATGATTAGGGGGCGGTGATGTGAAAAGGTACGAGCGAAGAGAAATCACGATCGATATACATAAATGGTTCATGAATAAAGAAAAAAATATCAACACGTCTGTTGAATATACCAGGCACCCCACAATGAGGACCTGGACCTATACATCAGGGATTTTTGTCATTCATCTATTCGAACCTCGGAATGCCACCCCACCTCATCCAGGACTAATGTCACCATCAGCCACAAAGCTCCAGAACATCATTGCCTGGAGAAGAATCCTCTCTCCCTCTTCCATCAGTTTGTTGATGATATAATGACATCAAAGATAAGGGCAGCTAGATGTGCATTAAGATGTAACCAGCACGTCTTTATGATGGAGCTATTAGGATTCACCTGAGATTCCCGAACGTTTAATGGACATTTATTGGACCACGTAATCACTGAACACGGGGTTTCCCATACTCAGTATCTACATGCCTCATTAGTTTTCAACAGACCTAAAATAAGGAACTGGCGGGATAAGCAAAGGTTCCACAAATAAATGAAGGTTCCACAAATAAATGAAGAGTCCCTTGGCGATCCCCGCGTCTTAGTTGTCCCATTTTAACCTTGATGAGGGCATCAGTCCTATGAAAATGTCCTATGAAAGTCAGTCAATGCAATTGTCTGAGTGAATGGGCGGGGGGCTCGTCCATGTGGAAATTTGGAGTTGGCACTCCATATGACAAAAGAAAATATCGAAGGCCTAAGTATCAGTCCAAATCTAAATCTTCAATTCACTCGTTGGAGACACGGGGTAGCTCTTTCGATCACTGAGTAAAGGCTACTTTCGCCCAGTCCGACGGACGAAGGAGCTGCATTGATGAATTGGTTGTGATCTCGTCTTGCCCTCTGAACAAAGTGTTGTGAAGAAAGCCCCTTGAGAGATTCATGGACGCTATCAGACATCATGATATAAGAGTGTATGCAGATGACAAGGCATAAATATCAAGTAGATCCCATCTTTGGAAAATGGAAGTATGGGCATGCTCATATGTGTTTCTTGAGATCAATTGCAACCATACTCTCTGTCGGTCGGTTTGTCCTCTCAGAATCCTTTATTCCTGCTTTTTTCTCTTAGCATGCGTCGGGAATTATAACTCGAGGTAGCAGTCCCATCAAAGAGGCGAACAATAGATGGATAAACGAAGGGGCGGGACAGGTAATGCCGTTGAATATTGTGGAATCCGAGAGGACTCGATTCAGAATAATTGATTGAATGGCTACCTGACAGACTGTGTTTTTGGTCACTCGAGCCTTTGAGAGACTTGGCTGTTCATGTGTCAGTTGGAGTTCATGTTATTGAGGTAGCGATACTGCCGGTGAGGAATCAGAAAGAGGCTCGAGTAATGAGAGGATCTAGTTGAAGCCAGACAAACGCTGATCATGCCGACCGGTATGTATGTGTGTGTGTGTGTGTGTGTGTGTGTGTGTGTGTGTGTGTGTGTGTGTGTGTGTCT
>JAUOBU010776460.1:0-10024 GCA_032360585.1 Nereis procera | reverse complement strand
CCGACGTCGTCGTCGTCTTCGTCGTCGTCGTCGTAGTAGTAGTAGTAGGAGTAGTAGCAGCAGCAACAGCAGCAGCAGCAGCAGCAGCAGCAGCAGCAGCAGCAGCAGCAGCAGCAGCGACAACAGCAACAACAACAATAAAAACAACAACAATAAAAACAATAAAAACAACAACAACAACATCAACCAAACGATGAGACCAGCTAACCGGAAGGCTATATGGTTTTCCATTGGATATACGATGACTACCATATTGAAGATGTATGTCAGCGGTGTCTGAGTCTTTATCTCATCTTATTGTTCTATATGCTATCACCATGCTATTCAGTGTATTGCATTATTCCACCCCCTCCCAGACACCCAGATCTGCCTAGTACTGTGAGACAGTATCGAATATCCAGCTCATTCATATTCTAACCCTAGCCCAGCTGAAAAGTTTGTTGAATACTCCTCTGATACTATGATCTCCCACACTCACCACTCAATTTCCTATTGTGTCAATGAAACACACGAGCGATTTCATGATATGTTCCAGGTGCCTTCGGCTTAGTACAAATCTGACCCAGGGCTCAAAGGTTCCCATGCCCTACCCGAGGGTAGGTTGCTATGCTGAGATCAAGAATGTCTGTACGACACCGTCTCATTATTTACTACTTATCATATTTTATCTCATGTATGGAAGGATATGATTGACTATACAATGTGAACAGAAGCTTGCTACAATGTGAATAGAAGCTTGCTACAATGTGAATAGAAGCTTGCTACAATGTGAATAGAAGCTTGCCTTATAGACAACACAGATCTGACCCCTTTACAAGTTTTCTCTTGCGCTTTGCTCTCTGTTGTGTCCAGGATCAAACTGGAATAATTTATCGAGTATTGAATCTGTATTGCTAGTTGCCATGTTATATGGATATTTTTTAGCATAACCTCATAACACATTATTCTGAGGTTGTACTCGTCTCTGTGATGGTAGACATTAAAGGTCTGAGGATAAACACTGCTGCCTCACCCCTGTTCATCAGTATAATCTCGAAATTAGTAATAGTGATGCACCATGGCCATCTATGATTCTACTTTTATTGCTCGTGCCATTCTCTTCAAACAAAAAAGAAATAACGTTTGCGCACTTGAATATATGAAGTCTCTACAAGAATCTTGACAGTGTGAAAATTTTGCTTCAATGCTGCAAGATTGATTTCCTGCTTATTGGCGAAACTTTTCTAAACAGCAGTACCACAGATGAAGAGTTGTATATAATTGACTATAATCTAATTCTAACTTACCTGAAATGAGTATTATTAATCATGACATGGACAGTAATGGCTGCAGTTACAAGTTAAAGATACCTGTGATATCTATGTGCATTGTCATTATTGTCTCCCCTGGACGTGTTGATGAATTTTTAGATTATCTTGAAAATAAAGTGATTGAAATTGCTGCGCTTAGAGTGCCAGACATGATCATGATGGATGATGCCAACATTGATATGCTCAAAACTAGAGATCAAGATGTACACAAACTCAATTCATTGCAAAGATACATGCATCCAGAGCAGATAATATCATCTCCAACCAGGATCATCTTTGATACCTCTAAACTCGTTGATCATATATGTCAATCGCTCAGATTTATAGGTAGTTCATGGTGCGGTAGATCCTGGATTGATTGATCATTGCCTAATTTTTGTCTCTGAAGTTGAAGAGTGCAGTTAGATATGTGTGAACAGGATCCTATCGTAATTTTGACCCTGTACGCTTCTATCAAGACATCACTAATCTAACATCGGAAGAAGTATATCACTCAGAAACTCCATCCATAGCAGTCTCCACCTTTCAAAGTGAACTAATTCATATCCTCAATTCACACACTCCTTACAAGTGCATCAGATGTGAAGCAAGAAATGCCCTGTGGGTCATCGATGGGTTCCTCCGCTATATTGACTCAAAAGAACAATGTAGTGCTGTGTTCAAATGTTGGCCTACAGAATTGAATAAAATAAGAACGATTGAAGCGAAAAGAATTAATACAAATTACCTGGAATGTAATCACATCATTGATGTCCTGAATGAATGCAACGGTGACTCAGGCCGTGCATGGAAAGATCTTTGTGAGTACCTGCCATCCATGAATGAACCCAACTGTATCATGGAAATATCAGAATCTAAAGATAGTAAATTCAAGTCTGAACATACCAATGATCATTTCTGCTCAGCTGGTGCAGCAATGGAATCACTTTCTGGTGATACACTAGATACTGAATTAGGCTTTCCGTTTATAGCCTCTACTTCCAGCTATAATCCAACAAGCCATGGCACAGTTGAAAAGTTATCAAACAAACTATCACAATTTAAATCCTATGAAATGGACGGCCTTCCAGCCAGGATGTTAAAACTATGCAAAGATATCATTTCTCCCATATGGACTTTTATCTTCAACTTCAGTCGGTCATCCAATGAATTCCCAGACCCTTGAAAGATTGCCTGTATCACAGCATTGTTCAAGGATGGAGACCCAACATTACCAAATAATTATCAACCGATCTCAGTACTTCAAACAGCCAACAAACTATTGGAAAGAATAGCACATGACCAGGCTCACAAACATCTCACAACTGGTGGCAATCTTGTCGAGGGCCAGTCTGGGTTCCGAAAGCGGCACTCAACAGGGACCTTTCTTACAGATTTCACAGATTTTATTTATGGAAATATTGAGTCAGGTAGACCGATGAGTGTGCTATTTCTGGACCTAGCGAAGACCTTCAACATTGTGGACCACCAGATTATGTTGAACGAGTTCAAATTCATAGGGCTAGAAGACTCTGCGATAGCCTGGTTCAGCGGCCATTAGAACGGTTGGTGTCAGATCACTAAATTAGAACGTGAAAGATCAAGCCAAAAGCTGATTACATGTGGTGTACTACAAGGGTCGATACTTGGACCCTAATGTTCTTTGTTTCATATCAATGGCTACCTAGTTCGTTAAAAACAATCATATGTAACCCTATATGCAGATGATACTGACATCTACATTACTAACAAGAACCTTGACATACTTCAGTTGAAGCTCCAAAGCAAACTGAACCGAGCGGCATTGTGGTTTGCACGAAATAAACTCACTCTTAATCTAAGTAAGACAAAACTTATGTTCTTTGGAACTAGCCACTCATTATGGAGTATGGAGAATATCAGCATAGGTATATCTGTTGATCATCTTGAATATTCTGAGTACTTAGGAATCATACTTGATTGTAAACTGAATTACTCTTTGTAAACTTTGTAAACTGACTTTCTCTTTGCTGCCTGATTCAAGAAGGGGGACTACCATAGCTTTCTTTAAAGACATATCAAGAGAGCAGGTACTCATTCTTGCCACCAAAAGGATTTCTTCATTTCCTCATAGAAAATAAGCATCTCTGTGGCATTGATCAATTCAATCTGAGAAATAGAGTGTGTGTGTGTGTTTTCATTGTTGTAGTTGCATTTTCAACGCATTTTTTCCCCGCACAGCCAGCGGGAGGGGGGGGGGGTAGATACTTGACTTTATTTGCCGTGTATTACCCGTGCTTCTCATTTTACAGCTAGAATCTTGGTTGATGATGTTACGGTTATTGCTATTGTTGTAAGGCATGCTTCAGAGATTGTTAGTTTATGTAATATATCTGTCAAATGCAATGTTCACATATTCGATATCTTGACCCTAGAACTCAAAGAATACAATTCAGGATGTTCAAATATGTTCAAACTACACCTTCATCGAAGTCGTGTTTGCCTGATTTGTATAACAGGATTTTGTGATACACGGTGTGAAAGGCAATCTTAAGGACTAGAAAAGCTACATGAACAGCACTGTCACTGCAGCACTGTCACTGTCTACATCATTGAAGACCTCTTCAAGAAAGTGGTAGCAGAATGGTACCTCCGGAATATGACCAAATATGACCCCACGCTTGACGTTCATCAACACAATGTTCTTCAGGAATGGCCACATTTCCAGTGTTCGAAAAATGAAATCTAGATGAAAAAACCTGAAAAAAATGCCTTCAGGAGTAAACTATCCTTATTTCACAGGTGGAAACGGAGAAGTAGAATATCAACTGACCAACTTCGCTATGCAATCAGGTGCTGGAACAACAGATCACCTTCCCGAGAAATGTCTATTCTGGATCTCATTACTCTAATCCAGCATGAAGCCGTACGCAAATATAATCTCATCTCAATCGACAGGTGAATGCAATGTTGTTTTATATCTGCGTCAATAGATTAGTCATTTTATTGAAAATCACATTAAATAATCCTATCAGTCTCAATGTTGCTCTTCTATACATAACGTGAGAAGAGAAGACATTCCAGTGGTATAACAATCTGCCAATAGTTTCCTTTCTGTTGAGTGACGGTCAAATTATTCAGATTCTCATGCGAACAACTATTTTCGTCACAGTTCCATTGACAATGGCCACCTCGTTCGTCATGTATCTGATGTCTGTGAGATGGAGCGCTCTCCATGCATGAATCTGGTAGCCTGCTGAAAGCATGGTGTAACCCATTTGAATACACCTCACCTTATATATCTTATTCACACAATGTATAACGATCTGCTGATAATTCCATATCTGATGAGAAAGGCTCAAATTATTCAGATTCGCACGTGAACAACACCAACTTTTATCATGGTTCCATTAACAATGGCCACCGCCTTCGTTGTGTGTCTGATGACCCTAAGATGGCGCGCCGTTGGTGGGTGAATCAGACTGGCTGCTGAAGATGTGCTGCGGCCTGATTGAATACAGTGTGCCTTATATCTCTTTCACACAATATGCACACACTCACCCTAACCTGGTCCCAACCCTACCCTGGGCCAGACCATACCTCAGGCCCTACCCTAGCCCGGGCCTACCAAACCTTGGGCCCTACCCTACCCTGGACCCCACCCTTCCCTTGGCCTCACCCTTCCCTGGGTTCAAACCTACATCAGGCCACACCAAACCCTGGGCCCAACCCTACATTCAGCCCACCCCACTCTGGGCCCTACCCTAACCTGGTCCCCAACCCTACCCTGGACCCAACCCTAACCTTGGCCCACCCAACCCTCATTTGGCTCTCCTTACCCTGGGTCCACCCTACCCTGGGACCCACCCAACCCTGGGACCTACCCTACAATGGGCCCACAAACTCAGGTCCTTACTGTTTCCTAGACCCTGCCAGACTACCAAACTCCGGGCCCCACCTACCTTTGGCCCTACCTTTCTCTGAACTCACCCAATCCTGGCCGTACCCTGTCCTCCACTTCCCTAGACCCAACCCTACCCTGGGCCCTGACCTACTCTGGGCCCAACCCTACCTTGGGCCTACTTTACCGTGGGTCCTACCATCCCCTGGTCCGAACCCTACCCCGGGCCCACCCAACCCTACTCTGGCCCCTCCCCACCCTGGGCCAACCCTTCCCCAGTTACAACCTTACATTGGGCCTAGCCTACCTTGGGACCTACCCTACAATGGGCCCACAAATCCAGGGCCCTAACAAACTCTGGGCCCATACTAATCTGAGCCCTACCCTTCTCTGGACCCACCAGAACCTGTTTCCATCCTACCCTGGGCTCAACCCCACCCTAAGCCCCACCCAACCCTGCCCTGGGCCCCAACCTTCCTTAGGTCCAACCCTACATTGGGCCCACCCTACCCTGGACCGAACTAACCATGGGCCACCCCCATCCCTGGGACCCATCCCACCCAGGGCCAACAACCCAGGGCAAACATTAACTCTGGTGATCACCGTGGTAGTAATCACTGAGATGGTAATGGTGGTAACTTTGGTAATGATGGTCACCGTGGTGGTTGTGGTGGTGGTCACAGTGCTGGTGGTGGTGGTGGAGGGGCTGGTGGTGATGGGAAGCATCGGTAGTTGGTAATGTTGTTATTGATTCACCATAATGGCCACTGGAAGTATGTATGTATGTATGTAAACAGTAAAACAGTAAAACAGTAAAACAGTAAAACAGTACTTTTATTATAGTGTCGTAAGCATTCGTAAAACATTATCCTACATATACCTTCATTTCTACTAAAACATGTATAACTTCCGGGCCAATACTGACCCTACCCGACACTTTGTCAATGAGTACTATTTGAATTAGATTTCTTAACTATGTTATATACATACTCTGTCTCATGGGAGGAATAAACATCATATCATATCACCTCTTGTTCTCCCCGCCTACCCCCCTGTCCGCTATATCATCTCTGCGTGGGGATTTACCCATCAGCATGTAAGCCTATACACGACACCATTCAGCCTGTCCTAGTAAACTTCATATATATATACACACTATACATTAGGTTTATAGATCAGTTCCCTACGTTTTGAATACATTTTCTCTATGAACTCTGCACTGTTTTTTAACATATTTTTATCCAGGAGGTATCTAACCTTCTCACAATCAGGTTTCAAGAGAAATTCTACAATATCTTCTATGTTTTTAACATAAAAATTACACCTAATTTCTTGTAGGCTTTTACAGTCAAATAGGAAGTGATATTCATCTTCTGTACGATTTACATTACATATTTTGCAGTGCCTTGACTCCCGGGGTGGGACAGGTTGCATATATCTCGCTGTCTCCACCTCGAGAGGCAGGATACCGCAAATCAGTTTTGCCACGATACTCCGTTGGTATCTCGGCAAATTTGCCAAGATCAGGTTATGCGGGTTATCCCAGTCTTTAAAGCTCTTGTAATAATGTAGCTTAGGCTTCTCGTTCACTTCCTTCACCCATTCAGTGCTGCATAGATTCATGATGGCTTTATCTACTGTAACCATATCATATTCAATACACATCTCTGGTCCTGGTAAGTGCAAACATTTAGTTATCTCCTTCACCTCATCAAACCAAGCTTTTTCTGGTAGACTCTTGTCATATTCATATATGATCCTGGGTAGTCTGTCTTGATTCAGTTTCAAGATCCTATTGTGGTATCGCAGCATTTCCCCCCATCGGCAGTATCTTATACTTGGTATATTCATTTCAATATGAACTGCTGCCGATGGGGCGAAGCGGTGGACACCCAAATAGAACCTACTGATCTTATTCACTAGTACCTGAGGTGCTGGGTAGTTCTTGAATCCCCACACTGCCGCGGCATAATTTGCTACTGGGAGAACATACGAATCGTAAAGCGTTCGATATGTTTTATGGCCCAGATTTTTCATCTTTTTGAATATATTTATGACCCTTCCATAGGATCTGCCTGCCGCGGCAGTGAGGGCATCCACAGTTCTATCATTGTTGCTGAACTCATTTATCCAGCACCCCAGGTACTTATAGTCTTCAACATACGACAGTTCCTTGTTATTAACATATAGTGGTTGCTTGCACCTTGGGCGTTGGTGATTCCGGTGGTGGATTATTTGACTTTTTTTGATATTGATGTGCATCCCCCACCGGTCACACCATCCACCCAAGGTGTCAAGCATCTTTTGGGCATCATCTACGTTTTCCGCTAACAACACAATGTCATCTGCGTACATGAGTAACGATAAATCTTGGTTTTCTATTTTCACTCCTAGGTTCTGGGTCTTGATTTCATCAGCCAGGTCATTAATGAAGAGTGCAAATAGAGTTGGTGACAGGGAGTCCCCCTGTCTTACACCTGAGTGTATGGGGAACCAGTCTGTTAATCTACCATTTATAACAACACAGCTCTCTGGCTTTTCATATATTGCTTTTATCAGGTTGTAGATTCTACCATCAATATTGTTGCATAAAAGTTTATATCTTAGGAACTCATGGTTGACATAGTCGAAGGCCTTCTGGAAGTCTATGAATGAACAAAACGTTTCCTTGTTTTGGCTTTTCCTTAACCTTAATAGGTTGTGAAGTGTAAACACGTGATCTAAGCAAGACCTGTCAGGTCTGAAACCATTTTGTTCATTCGCGAGTGTGTTATTCGACTCCAGAAGACCTCCGACCCTGCCCCCCATGAGTCCACTTAAAATTTTGCTTATTACTGATAACAGACTGATTCCCCTATAATTTAGGGGGACCCTCCTGTCACTATTTGCACTCTTTGGGATGGGGGAGATAATTCCTTTGGCCCACATCGATGGTACAAGGCTGATCTCCATACATTTATTCAAGAGTATAGTGAGAATCTCTAGAGCTTTGTCGTTTTTGAGGACTTCATATGAGATTGAGTCCAGACCTGCAGCCTTATTATTTTTAGCTTTCATCACTGCCTTTGAAACTTCTTTAAGGCTGAAGTCTTTATTAAACTCTCTGTTTGGGCTCATAACCATATTATTTTCAAATCTTTCAATTTCTCTCTTGATGTGTATGGAGAACTCCTTTTGTGTGTCACTCTTTTCTGGTGGTGTGAAAAGAGTGTTGAAGTCGTGTGCCCATGTTTTTAGTACATCTTCCATGTCTGTCGTAGTGCTTGTCTTTTCATCATCTATATATACTTCTGCTGGGATTTTCTGTTTTTGGCATACTCTCATGTTTTTGATGAACTCCCAGAACGCATTCGGGTCTGATTCATTTATTTTCTCTAGGTTGAGAACTTGATCTCTCTGCCACTTTCTTTTGACTCTCTTGACCATCCTGTCAAATTTGGCTTGTTCGTTGCGGAAACTAGTTCTGATTGCTTTTATATTTTTTTCAGATTTTCTTAATGTGTTCATGTCTTTTTCAGAGTTATGCACTATTTTGAGTTGTTTCGAGAGATCATCATTCCACCAAGGTTTTCTAGAGATGTAATAATTCCTTCTGCTTCTGGGAGTTCCATCAAGACACTTGTAAAAAAATTTCATTTCATCATGAAATATCTCAATGAATGTGGCATACCATGTATCAATCTGTTCTTGGCTTTTTCTTACAGATAGTAGGTTATCAATCAACTTTACCAGGTCTTGTGCTCTTTCTGGTGATTGGAGAAAGTCAGGTTTGACACCATCCACCCTAAATTTAATAGGGCCAGGGTGTCCAGCCTCACTTCCATCCTCAATTGTTTTACACTCTTCCGTGTGTTCATCATCAACATACACATTTGTCCTAAATTCGACTATGAGGATAGAGTGGTCTGAGAACTTACTTGACTCTATGGGGATGTTCATGTTCGTCATCTTTATATACAATTCATTCATCATGATAGTATTCATATCAGTAATCCATTTGAACGCCTCATATCTGGTAATAATATACTCAACTATGGATACTCCTTTCATGGATATGGATGTATATTTATTAGTAGATGCATTAATTCTTCCATTTACAACTGCCATTCTGGACTCTAGGAGAAACTCTATCAGTGCCTCTCCAAGACTTTATCAATGATGTCCCTCTGGCAAATATCATCCACATCCATTATATAATCAGACCTACTACCTATCCTGGCATTCATATCTCCTGCAATGAAAACATCATCAAATTCATCAAACATATACACTAATTGCAGTAACTTTTCAAAAAATTGGTCAGGATCTTTACCATGTTTTGATTGTTCTGGAGGCAGGTATCCCACTATGATTGCTATGGTAGAGTGGTGCTATGGTTGTTTGAATGAGACTGCCAGTATTCCATCGTAGTCCTTTATTATTTCTGTAATCTGAAATTCATGCAATAGTGTACAGTTGACCAGCACCCCTACCCCGCCAGATCCAACCTTTGCATTTTTGTGTGACTGCAATCTGTTATTGCCAATAAATAGGAATGAGTCTAGCTCAATACTGTCATTACCCTTCAGCCAAGTTTCACATATACAAACAATGTCTGCACCTATGATTTCCAATACATTTGATATGTCATTTCTTTTACCCTTCCCCCAGCCATTCACATTCCAGGTTGCTAGCTTCAGGTGTCGTGATCTCTGGCTTGCCTAGTCTGAGTCTCTTTTATTCCGTTTTGATTGTCTTTTAGAGTTCGGGTCGGTGGCTGGTGTTTTTCTTGGGGCTGGCTGTATGTATGTATGTATGTATGTATGTATGTATGTATGTATGTATGTATGTATGTATGTATGTATTTATGTATGTA
>JAUOBU010775349.1:0-10025 GCA_032360585.1 Nereis procera | reverse complement strand
GTTGTTAATTCTCAATCCCTCCTACGTGACTTATTCTATGCAGAATTCGAGGGAGAGATGGTACAGTATCTAATCCCTCCCAGATTGTTTATCTAATCTGAGGATTAGTACTTACCATCTCTCCCTCGAATCAAGTGCCCTCCCGTCCATCCTCGATTGAGTTTCTTAAGGCATTGGCTGGCTTGTTGAAAAATATGAGATACTTGGGTGGTGGCGCTATGTCCGCGCTATTGTAGATTAAGGCTAGATGGGGCTGGATGGGAGGTGTCATTCCTCTAATGAAGAACTGTAAGTTTTTCATATAAGATATGTGTTGTGTATGATTCGATTGGGGTGGTTAACGCCTGTGATATGCAGAATTCGAGGGAAAGATGGTAAGTACTAATCCCAAGATTAGATAAACAATCTGGGGGGGGGCTGATATTGACCACCTCCTGTGTCGTAAAAGCAGAGGCATGTTGGTCCAATAAAGCAGAATACCCCTGTAAGGCAGGGAAGTGTGTTTTCTCCCTATGTGAAACACTGTTGCTCCGAGCACACTGCGGTCCGGGCAATGCCCTCAGGGCACTCAGGGCCCGGGCAAGGTGCTCTGGGCGTTCTGGGCTCCAGGCAAGGCACTCCAGGCCGCTAGGGCTCCGGGAAGCATGCTCCAGGTGCTCCGGGCACCTGCCATGCTCTGGACTCCAGGCAGGAAGCTCCAGGTAGGCCTGTCTGTCTGTCTGGCTGTCTGTCTGTCTGTCTGTGATGGTTGAACACAATGTTTTTATCTGAAGAACAGCGGGAGATCTTGCATGTGTACATGGTGACAATAATTCAGGCATTATCCACCAGGAGCTGCTCTATATACGATCATATGTGATTCCACAACATCATCAGCGAGGTAATAATGTGTGCATTGACAATTCAAGTGTACGTATTGGTGAACGACTGTGTGAAGTTGTTAAGTTGTAAAGTTGCACATCTTCACACATGGAATGCAAATCACGTACACAGTTTTTCCGATTAGTAATAAATGAATATGATGTCATATCTAGTACACATTCCTGCCACTTGGATGAAGGCAACTGTGGCAAATATCGAATGAATTAACATACATCTCAAAAGGTTCAAATATGTAGTTCCATCCCTCTTCTTGTGACAAATCAGAACAGACATAACCTAATCACAGAGTACTCTGAACCACAAACTGAGGCTCATAGTATCCTTGTTAAATGATAGTGGACAACTAGTTTCTGATGAATGGAGAGTCTCAATTGTATCTATGATTGACTGTAAAGTAAAAGTGTGGACCACTAGTCATGTAAAACTAGTGACTCTTGGGCCTGTGGCCAACTTCATGGCAAAATATTTCATGACACACCTGAATACAATTACAGATCAGATGAGTCCATGACCATCACATCATCAGGATGAAGCGGCTATTATAGGTATAGTTTGAATTGCTCAAATTATGCACAACAATGTTTTTAATCTATCACTTGGTGTCGTACAATCTTGTAGCTATTCTGACTATTGATGCTCACCTTTTGATTGTTACACAGATTCTTATGAGAGTTAAGGTTTGCGACATATATCCCTTACATCATGATTCATGAGTACGACAGACCCATTATAGTGTATGAACAACAGAGAACGTACCAATGTAGTACAGTGGTCATGACTGTAATGACACTGTCAGCAATAGTATCAGTGTGCAATCATGCTTTGACTTGATCTATGTACACCTCGTGACCTTGACTTCACCCTTGAATAGGATGGAATCATTTCATCACTGTATTTAGTGAAACATTGTCCATAGGATATTGTGAAACCATGAAAATATGAAAAACTTAGCTCTCTATATAACGGAACTAACAGTAATCTGGACTCAGAATTGAGGATGCCGGTTGAACAACTATTAGGTAATTAAAACCCCAGAAGGGTTAGCGCACGATAACTAAACTATTGACAAAAACATGGCATAAAGGCAATTAAGTAAGTACTTATTATGAAAATCACAGACAAATCAATCTTGTCATTTTAGTGTATTGCAAAAAACAAACAACAACAAATAACAACAAAGTGCCAGATGACCTAACTGGACGGCTATCTAAACTGAAAAACAAACCTAGTACTGACAGGACAGGGGGCTATGCCTTTATAACGCACAGGACCTGTCCTAACAATCCTGACATTTCTAGACGGTTCTCTGTCACCTGGAGTCAGGATAAGGAATGGTCGGATCTCGCAGAGCAGTCCAGACCCGGTGAGGGAAAGGACCTGAGGAGAGACCACCTGTGGCCAGGGCAATCCGAAAGGACTGCGTTTTGCATGAGGTCCGTCCTAGAGGATCCTTCCAAAGGGATTAAAATTGCTATCTTCAGGAAGGAGAAATAATGAACCTGTCCCCTGAGGTACCTCGACACAATGAACTGGTTTCTCCCAATAGAAAGTTTCTAGCAGAAGAGAAATTTCATGATCCTTGAAAGCGGAACACATGCGGGGACTCCAAGCACCAGGCCTTAACCATTGTGCCCAGTACACTGGGCATTGGGCAATTGGACCCAAGGAATGATTCAAAAGATCCTAGGGTGCCTGTCCCAAGAAATGGTAGTCTGTTGGAGGCCTCACTGTGAGTAACTGGCATTCCAGACTGTCGAACCTATGCAGGATATTGGGTTTGAGGCCCTAGGATGTCAGGCAAGAGGTCTTTGAGCATTAAGCTCCAGGCTCCAGGTGACAGAGAACCGTCCAAGAAAAGGCCAAAAGCCTCGATGGGTTGTTGAAAGGTCTTGGTAAAAGTTCTTTCAAGCTTGGCAAGTACAAGACTCGACCGAGAACCTCTGACCCATTTTTTAGAACCCTGTGAGGGACCAGACCAGGTCTTAGACATCTGTTCGAGCCCTGAGGCTGCACCAGACATCTGTTGGACAGAGGACGAACTAAGTATCCCAGACCTAACTAGGACAATGGGTTAGAATATTGTTCAAAGAAATTCCCACCCAAATCGGAATGTTTTAAGGCAAACTACCAAAATTAACCTGAGGGGCAACCGAACTGAAGTTGCTAGTTGCATCAGGTTATTTTGAGGTGAGCACCATTGGTCTGACAGAAATAGGTGAGAGAAGGTATCAAAGTCTCAGTAATACTATACTGCTCCTTCTAAACTTTCTACCCCCTGAGGGTTAGAAGTACCTGTTTGTGGGAATCCACAGGGTTATAAATAATCACTGAGGATTATAAGGAGGAAATATGAGCTGAGGCTGAGCCTGAGGCACAGCTCAAGGAGCAACCTTCTAAAGGGCTCAAGTATGTATCCCAAAAGGTGTTTGCTCCAACTGGTCTCTCTGCAACCCTTCAAGTGACCCAAAGCACATCTTCAAGGAAGATGGAACATGACTCTGCCAGGCTTTGTGTTCCTACCTGAAACAACGTAGGCCTGAAAGAGAACACCGGGTCAGAGAACTAAGGAGATCTAGGAATTTAACTGTTAAGCCAACTAATGCAGAGATCATATGAACAGCCTTGTGGGTCTTATCCTATAACTGGGGCACTGAGGCCCCTAAGGCTGGTAAAGGAACCCAAAAGGGGTCCTTAGACCATTCCTCTCTGTCCGGGCACCGAGCCAGAAACTCCGGGTACCGGGCAAGGAAGAGCACCTCAGGCTGGGCAAGAAGCTCCAAGCCTTGGGCGCCCAAGAAAGAAGGTCCATACAGGCCTAGGCCTCGGTGGGTAGAATGAACCCCAGAGAGGCACACAATTCTAAATAGGACTGGCAAGTGTTTTTCGAACTCAGTGTATGAACCTCTGATCAAGTTCTAGGACTCTAGGTCTAGATCCATTCTTAGACATCCGATTTAACCCCGAGGTTGAATGAGGAGTCTATGTGAAGGGAACTGAGGTAGTAGAGGACCCCAGACTTACCTGGATTAACTGCTAAACACTAGAAGTGCTGTGCACCAGAGAGAAAGCCCTCAGGTAAGGTGATCTCTCTGCCAGAGCAGAGAGAAATACTATCCCAGGATAATTGCAATTATTCATTCTGAGACACTTGTCTTATTCAAGATAATGTATTTTTGGACGTAGGGCATGATTGTCTCAGGACTGAGGAAACATCCACAATAAGCCCTGGAACTCGTGGTTTATATGCGAGCAAGGACTGACCACAACTTCCGGAAATAAGGCCCACGTGGTGGCACAAGAGATCCCCACACATGGGGGAGACAACGTTGAACTCATAGGGGGAAACTAATTCTAAAACTAAGCCCCTTCAATTGAAAACGTGCTCAGAAGGGTAATTATACAATTAATAACCCAGAAGAGTAGCGTGTGGAATAACTAACCAGCTCAGACAAATAAAATCCTTAACGAAAAAAGTTTAGCCGGTCAGCGCCAATGACTAGCAAAGAAAGTGTAGCGCGACCTGAACTAACACCATGATCGATTCATAATTGAGGACACCGGTTGAACAACTATTAGGTCATTAACTCCAGAAGGGTAGCACATGATAACTGAATTAATAATTGGCACAAAAACATGGTGTAAAGGCAATTAATAAGTACTTATTATGAAAATCACAGACTAATCAGTCTAGCCATTTCAGGGTACTGCAAAAATGCAAACAACAACAAAAAACAACTAAGTGCCAGATAACCTGACTAACCAGCTATCTAAACTAAAACCAAGAAACCTAGTACTGGTATGACAGGGGGCTGTGCCTTTATAACGCACAGAACCTGTCCCAACAGTCCTGCTGAGAGAATACTGTCCATCCTAGTGGCAGGCAGAATCTCAAGTTCTACACCGCGAGGAGTGCTAGCTCCCGCGTAGGTACGACCTGTCTACGTGTCCATGTGTTGATCTGAGTGCTAGCACCTGCTTGAGTGTGAATAAACTCCAAATGATCACGTAAACGGTAAAGCGTATAACCTCCTCGGTTGCACAGTTAATAGATAGCACACTGAAGGTGCTATACATGCAACCAAGAAGGCTGGAGGCGATCTAAATAGTGCTTATAATAAGCAATATCGAGAGAGCCCAGACATCTTTCAACACGCCATGATGAGGTGAAGTTGAAAAATACGAAGAGTTATTCCACTGGTGGCACTGTATCGATGTATAGCATTTTCCGGAGTGAGTATACTTGTATATAGTGTATACATGTTGTTCATTCTCCTCTATTGGGAGTGGTGATCTCTTCAACATTTCAACATGTCAGGGAGTTGGCGGCTGGTGGCACTCCTCTATTGGAGTGTGCTATACTTCCAATGATAGTGTTTTGTAGTGAGGTTCGTGGAGGCAGTGACTGATCCCCATATTAGGTACATAATCTGGGGGGTTTTGATATATATACATACATACATATATATATATATATCTCAGACTTGTGTGTGGGGTGTCACAAGTGAGACATGGTGCAGTGCAAGATACCATAGGGAATCATTACCCCAGATTGTTGTCATCGGTCGTTGGTCGTCGGTCTTAGAATTTCCAGCAAAACGTGTGGGGATTAAAGTTGGCTGGGCTCGGTAAGACAAAGCTTGATCTAGTCTGATTCTAGTCTACTGGCCATCCGCTGTATCTATATATGTATGACCCATGATAACTCTGTTTCACCATGTCACTGTTCCAATTCTCTCAAGCAGACCTTGGCCTCTAACGTCCTTGACCCAACACCCTTTTGGCCCCAGGCCATGGCCTAGATGGCACCAGACCATGTCGCAGAACTAACCGGGCCATGGCCTAGAAGTAACCAGGCCATGACCTAGCTCAATGATCCCTTCCGGATTTAGGACATGGCCTAAATATAATCCAGGCCATGCCCTGGCTGGAATTCAGGTCATGACCCTGGCCAATGTCCCGGCCGTGATCTTCTCCTAATCAGGACATTATCTAGATTACTCTAGGTCATGCCCCCTCCCCCACCTGGGTCAATGCTGCGACTTTGTCTGGAAGGTACAAGGCCGCCGCCTCTTTGGGGCACTGGATCATGTCATCTGTATCAGCCTGAATTGTTGCCCTGACACCCTGTACTGTGTACCATGCACTCCATCCTGCCTCCAACCCAGGCCATGATCCAGATATATCCAGGCTATGACTTCCACCAGAGGCGAGCCGCATACTCGTCACTCTGCAGCCAGTGCCATTGACATTGACTTCACCCAAGCCTTGACTCAGCCTTGACATCCAGCTCATGCCAGCTTTAATCTTGCTTCGACATTGATCCCTGGCCTACACTTGTATCATCACTCCAGATAACAGTTCTTACATCGAGCCAATCTCAATCTCCTCCTCCCTTCCTACATTGACCGTCATATCTCATTCTAACATATTGCCCAACACTCAGACACAAATTCGTCCGCGAATTCAACCATTGATAATGATGACAATATTTCCATGAAAATCTACCATGATTCCATATGATTGGACCCATTGAAACAGTGACATAATCTAGGATATTACAAATTTGGGCAAAAAGAAATTCTGATAACCATTGAGAATATGAAAGCTGGATAACTCCCCAGCAGGAACAGAGTTTGATACCTTAAACTCACCAAATACATGACAGGCTAGGTCAAGAAAGTCTGAGTTACTCCTCCCACGGATCCATACCATATTGAAGACCAATATTTATTACAGAATTGGTGAAATTTATAACATAGGAAGCAGAGATTATTTCTGCTTGCATCCGCCTCCAGTGAGATATATACTCGCAGGAGACAGAAAAAAGCTTATTCATTGTAATTCATTTGCAAATATTGAATATATTGACACCAATAAATGCACATTCAACCATGAGTAGTGTCATCTCCCACATGCATGGTAACATAACTACCATAGATCAATACCAGCCATGTCCTGTACTTTATTATCTTTATCCAGGCTTTCATCCGTATGAGAGTCCTTAAGCCATTAAGCATATTATAATATACAGTCCATACCCAGGAAGATAGAGGGTACATTTCATACTCATCTATTAAACCTAAATTCAGCACCTGATATTCTATTCACAAGCAACCCTATACAACCACAAAGGAGGGCAGAAAGGGTGATTGGAAATCCACATATGCTCTGGTATCGTCTCAATGGGAGGAGGTCACTGCATCTTGCACAACACCAGTATGGGAAACTCAATTCAAATCAGCGGGTTAATTACTGATCACAGCTACTAGATTGAACGGTGATATGAGTGATGTCATCCCGCTGAAACTAATGAAAACCAGTGGCATAAGTTAACTCCCGGACCTTCACCAATACCAACTGGTGGCACACCAGGATTAAATTCTCTATGAAAATGATATCATAACACACTTGTGGTAATACCACACATAGCATATCTTAAAATAACAGCAAAATAATGTAATACCATAACATTATCTCCGGTTAAGGGAAAACTGGTGAGAGGTTAACATGAACATTGTATGTTTGAATGCAACATGACTTGATTATAAGTCAAGTTTCATTTAACCACCAACACACAGTGTCACATCAAAGAATAGAAAGAAGTAGTTGATATCAACTTTCTCCATATGTTTATGATATTGAATGTCTTATCCCTCCATGGTGGTACCAGGATAGGCAGGAGCGTGACCGTCATCCCTCTGATCAGTTTCCCCTGGTCTTGATTCATGGGTGGATGCATAGGGAGTGGTGGAATGGATTGGGGCCAAGTAAGGATAGACGGTCCTTCGAGGAGTAACGCCCCCATATACTTGAACACAGTTCCATCCATCACACTGTATCCTGCTGATTTTTGGGACATAGAAGAATTAAGCACCTTTCCGAAGCGCAGCTCAATTGGGGATGGATGGGAGGTGGATTGGAGGGCACTTGCCTTGAGGGAGAGATGGTATGTACTGTTCCCCAGATTGTGCATCAGATACTGTACCATCTCTCCCTCGAATTCTGCATAGAATATGTCACGTGGGAGGGGTCGAGTAATAACAACCTCCCAATGACTGCAGAACCCCCCTCTTTCTCTCTCTCTCTCTCTCTCTCTCTCTCTCTCTCGCGCTCTCTCTCTCTCTCTGTCTCTCTCTCTCGCTCTCTTTCTCTCTCTCTCTCAGCAAGAGGAAATTCTCAATGCGAGGTAATATACCTAGATTGAAACTGTACAAGAAAACTGATGTCCAAACAGATCTCTCTGGGTGGACAGAATGGTAGGTACCTATATATAAAATAATATAGAATTGTATCATTTCAGCTTATAGCCGGGCGACAGAAACAACTCCAGGTACATGTTACCTATTCGAAAATATAGCTCATACCCAACCAGGACTAGCTAGTCAGTGGTAAGACATGACATCAAGAGATGAGCTCATCACTCTACCAAAGGGAGAGTGAATAAAGAGCTGTTCCATCAATCACTCGTCAAACTCATGTGGATCAAACACACATTTCTGTGCTTGCAATTTACCACGATTTGTGTACTCATCTACAGTTTCACCTTCTTTTCGTGAATATCACTGCAAACAGAGTCTCAATTTTGGTTCAAGTTGCTCCCTAAATCTCTCCCACACTTCACCAATATCTTTCTTTTGTTCATCACTCAATGTCCACGCATCATACATTTTCGACCCCTCATCACCCATGTACAACAAAATATGATCCAACTGCATTTCTGGTGGAATGACCTTGACTGAGAAGAAATATAATTTCACCTTCTGCTCAAACAATAGGTTTGTTTCAGCAATATTCAGGCTAGACCAATCAAGATCTGGAGTGGGGGTTGCGTCGGCCATGATGCTACAGGATGAACAAGAGGCAAGCACATACAGTGAATAAGTGAGGCAGTGGGGTAATTCTACAAAACATAAGCCAAAATTGCATCCAGCACACCGCAGGATGCAAGGGATCCAGCACCAACAGTTTTTTTCTGAGCACGAATTTCACAGTTCCCTGGCTTGAACGCGGGCTGATGAAGATTCTTCTTACTTGAATCTACAAAAACTGGTTATTCGCGGGGAAGTTACAGGAATTTTAATGAAAGTAATGATGATCAAAGCAGCTTAGACTGGGCAACCAAACTGTCCAAGTCAAGAGCTAGACTCAATTTGGGGAAACTTTAGAAGTAGAGTGCTAAACATAGCTGACAAATATGCACTGTTTAGAGAATTCGCTCCAGATTGGGCATTCCAAAATGGGTGACTGGAGATTATTTATCCTGTTGTGACTCCGGAAACTATCTCAATTATAAGTACCATAAGAAATGCTTGCCCAATAACAAAGCAGCCAGGGATGCAGCAATCAAAGTTACATCAAGTATGAAATTTCAACTCAAACACAACTACTATATGAATGCAATAGCTATAATTGGGGCGACACCAAAAAACGGTGGGAATTACTGGAAGAGGCATTCAGGTTTGAAAGTTACCTGACAAACTGTTTCCAATTAATTAAATATAACAATAGTCGACGTTCACCAGGTCTAGACCAACATGGTGTAATCACAAGGACTTTGTTGATAACAAAACCATGTGCCAACTGCCAATGCTGAATCGAGCAAGGAAGGTTTTAAATGATGAATACTGTAAGCTCTTATACACTAGCATGGTGCTACCACACTTTGACTACCTTAACCGTGTATAGCACTATGCACTATCGACAAGATCTAGTCCTGATGAGCTACAATATGAATCAAATATCCCTCATCTCGGTACAAGAAGGGATTGTGATACTGCTATATTGCAATCTGCAATATGTCTATATAATGTAAAGGACCACTCAAAGAAAATTGCCAGATCCAGCAATAACCAACATCTCCATACACCCAAAATGAGACTAAAATGTGGTGACTCTTGTATCAGGGTCAGAGCACCAACAGTATAGAACAAGCTGTCCAAAGAGATCTGTCTGTCAGCAAGTACTGAAATCCTCAAAAAGCAAATGAAAAAGGAATTGACCATGGTTAACAATCCTATTGTTTGTATGGGTGTATGTGTGTGTGTGTGTGTGTGTTTGTGTTTGTGCATGTGTGTGTGTGTGTGTGTGTGTGTGTGTGAGTGTGTGTGTGTGTGTGTGTGTGTGTGTGTGTGTGTGTGTGTGTG
>JAUOBU010774238.1:0-10026 GCA_032360585.1 Nereis procera | reverse complement strand
TTATAACACATGAAACCCTGTAACAACAGTGCCTGAGGGGGCACCCTCCCTGAGGAGAAGGTGCCACCAGAGCTACACAGCTAGTGCCCACCTCAACTAAACTAGGTCCGCGTAGCGAGCGAAAATAGAGGGATAACTCCGTGCAACCTTGTAAATTCCGTGTAAAAAATTAAATCCTTCTGTAAGGTAAATGTGTAGACTAAGATCCCAAAGGAAGGACTACCTTATGTCTGAAACCCAAAATAAGAAATCCTATGTCTAGATACAGCATGTGATAATATAATACAACACAGTCCATATTGACAGCTCCCCCAGCTGTAAACAACTGGTGGATTCTGGCGGATTTCGGCGGATTCCAATGTAGCCATTACATGTCATACACACAAGGCAAAGGTGAAGATACAATACAAAACAATCCATTGACATATCCATTGACATATCCCAGAGTGTAAACAAAGCAAGTCAACCTCCGGTGGACGGATCTCCGGTATATTGACAGATCTGTCCGTTTGTATCCGTAGATTCGGCAGTTTGCATCGCAATCCTCACTAATAATTATACAAACGTGATACAACACACTACAATCCAATGGCAGATCCAAAGTATCCGAGAGTGTAAACAAACAAGATAACTTCCGGCGGATGGCGTCCATTTGTATCCAGGACGCCTGTTTCGGCGGGAGGATCGCGGTGGATTCGACGGTTTGCATCGCAATCGTTCATACAATAAATGTGTCGATATAAACCTCCCAAATAACACAAATGATGCTAGAAAATCCTATGAATACATTCGTGCCATCAGAGAAGCCGGGGGCGACTCGTATCAACTGCTAAATGCAATAAAAATGAGGAGCCTGGTACCTTTCAACTCGCCATTATAGCACGAAATTGAAAAATACAAAGAGACACTCTAGCGGCGGAACGATGTCCACGCTATTGCGGCGCAACGCTAGATGGGGTTGGTCGGGAGGTGTCACACCTTTAAATATATTCCTATATGTCTATAGGAAAAAGTTTGTGTTGGTATATTCAATGTTGTTGATATAGTAAATGTGAGGTTTAATCGGCAGTCAATTTGATTGTTTGAAAACGGAGACGAGTTAGTCTCATGGATAATGATTTCATTCTGAAAGTGGTCATTTCAGCAGGATATCAAATGAGCAGCGGGAGGCAAAGGTATCAGAATCAGCCGATAATTTATCCACGATGAAGCAATATTTGATACAGCATTTCTGTCTCTTTGTCCTGCTTTTTCCTGATAATATCATCATATTCAGGCACATAGCATGATGCATACTGAAGCCTACTATCATGTCATGATTTGTCCCAAATTTGCTGGAGCATTGCTCAAATGAGTGAACGTCTCATAAGCCCGAAGTAGAAAGTAGATGATTTCATCTTTGAAATACTCAGGCTTGTTATATCCTGTAGATCTATAATTGTCAGTCTGTAGTTGTCTTCTTGATACTTCTTAAGGTTTGCCAATCAAAGGGTATCTACCCACTATTAGATGAGTGATTCATCATTCAGAGAGAGTGCACCCACCCTCAACTAGAGAAATCATCCCCCCACTACTGAAGAGTTGTTTGCCATTCAGAGGGTATCTACCCACTACTAGGGTGGTCATTTATCCTTCAGAGGGTGCCTACCCACTACTCAGGGAGACGTTAACCTACCTTCAACTAGAATACTGGTCTGCCATATAGCGGCTACTCATGCACTACTAGTAGAGTGGTTCACTCTTCAGAGGGTACCTACCCACTATTGGGGTGATTTGCCCTTCATAGGGTACCTACCCACTTCTAGGGTAGTGGTTTGCCCTTCATTGGGTACCTACTCACTACTAGGGAAGTAGTTCACACTTCAGAGGGAACCGACAACATCCAGGGCAGTAGTTCACACTTCAGAGGAAACCTGCCTACTTCTAGGGCAGCGGTTCACCTTCCAGAGGTTACCTGCCCACTACTTGAGGAGATATTCACCCTTCAGAGGTTACCTGTCCACTTCTATGGAAGTGCTTTGCACATCAGAGGGAATCTACCCACTACTTGAGTGGTTCACCCTTCTCCGACCTATTTCTAGAAATAGTTTGCACATTGGAAGGTATCTACCCATTTCTTAAGGAGTGGTTTGTCCTTCGAGTGTTAGGCACTTCAGAGGGAACCTACCTACTACTGGAGGAGTGATTCGCGCTTCTCCATTTCTGCCATTTCTGTGGGAGTGGTATGCCCTTCAGAGGGTACCTACCTATTTCTAGGGGAGTGTTTTGCACTTCAGAGAGTGCCTACCCACTACTAAAGGAGTGGTTGGCCCTTTAAGAGAAGTGATTTGCTCTAACACCTCCAGAGGGTACCTACTCACTACTAAGTGGGTTGTACTCCTCTCTGAGCGTACCTACATGCTACTAAGGGATTGGTTTGCCCTCTAGAGGGATCTGCCTGGTACTGAAGAAATAGTTCGCCCTTCAGAGGGTACCCACCCACTATAAGAGGAATGTTCCACTCTTTAAAGATTACCTACCTGCTACTAGTAAACTAGTATGATGAGGGTACCTGCTGACTTCTGTTCACCCAACAGAGGATGCCCACCAGCTACTAGGAAAGTAGGGTACTTATCCACTACTAAGTAGGCACCTCTCTATTATCTCCAACAGACAATCACATATGACATTCTGGTCCTCAATCACAATATTTGAACAATTTGGGTGATGGATTTGGTAGACTTGTCAAAATGATCATGATTGTTTCTGCCTATTAGCATATCTGGCCTAGGAAACCATTTCACAGATTATAGTACAGGTACATAGAAGATCCCTACACTCCATAGAAAACACTGCCTGGTGACTTCCATTCCTTACCAAAGAAATAAATTTTCTTGCCCAAAATGAGTCAGGCACAACTTAAAACTACCTTGCTCATAACAAGGAGAAATAATGACTGTCATCGCTAGCAAATTACAGATTCTAACCTTATTCAGGTCAGGCATTCCAGTCACGCTCACAGTTCATTCTCAGGATAGAGTCAGAAATATCCACTTGGTGTAGAGTGCTTCAAGTATACTGAAACAGATGATTGCTGGGTAAAGTTTATTGATTCTCTCGATATCTGTAGATCTGAACCAAAGGCAATCTAAATCTTCGTTATAAGTGCACTGAATTTACTTATTTGGTTGTTGCAATTTGCTTGACATGTTTCGGTGATCTTGGTTGCAGCCCTGAGGACTAAGATTGATGACATGAATGAGATCGCTGATAAGACAGATGAGAAGAGCAAACAAGGCATGAAGGAGCTGAAGATGACGATTGAATACATGGCAATTTGGGCCGGCACAGTGACGATTGCACTGCTTGTCATTGTTGCCGTCGTCTTCCGGGAGCTGCGCCGTCCAACTCATCCAGATCATCAGGCTTTCTCAGATGCTGAATCATCCGTCACTTCTGACTTGAACAGAAGTTTTGATTGCAAGGTGTTGGACAGTGAGATTCTCACCAGTATGGTGATTGATTATGATGAGATTGCTGAGAAGCTAGATCCAGGATTCAGCACTCTTTCTGTCAACTCTACAATGGGGAATATAGGAGATCACCAGCTGGCACAGGGTTCACAGGACTCAGATGAGGAGGCCTTCTCAAAACAGCTCAACACTGAGCTCAATGCACAAACACTTGAGGTGCTTGCCAACCTTTCTGACGAAAATGCTGAAGTGCACTCAGCTTCATCTGTCACCCCTGCAGGAAATAGCCAATTCGAGCATAATTTTCGCCATGCCACCTTCAAAGGTACCCGACTTTCTGAACCAGTGCCTGGTGGGGGCTCATTCTTGTGAAGTGTCTTCATCACTTTTCTTTCATCCAGTTAAAGAACCATTACTGAATGGTGAAACTTTTGTATTCATGTAGGTGTGTGAAGCTTTCTGCTAGGTGCAACATCTAGTTGTTAGTGTCTGGATGCATATGACCAAATTAATATGACATAGGCTGATACCATGTAAGCTAAATAGTGAACATTGATCATGCATCCAGCTAACTGAAGACTTCAATTGGACTTTTGTTGGGTCACCTACTTCTATCATTAGATTACCGGGTCAATGTCACATTATAGCCATCGCTTGAATTCTATTCATACATCTGGAGCTATTGATGTCTAGCCCAGATTTGCATTAAATTCAGGGCAACTCGTCATCATAATCATCATCTTCATCTTCAAATTCGGCACATTCCTCGGATCATCAATCTGTATGGCATACTAAGATAGAAAGATCTTGCCATATTGTTTAAAAATCGATGGATGTAATCATGCGTGACAAGCCTGGCATGAAACAGTCTCAGCATATATCCAAACAATATTGAAACACTTTTCTGAAATTAATTCTAGAAACATCAGAAATTTCAGACAAGATAGATCAATGGTAATTCGATATTTTGTATGATGGAATCATCAGTTTTTCCTATGAAATATTGTGCCTTATATTTCTGAGTGTTTCTTTTTTTCATATATGCAACTGGTCCTGTGTGATTTGCTTGTAACATCCTGGGGTTTTCAAGAGTACACAAGGAGATACTGCAGAGCCAACTCTAACATTTGCTTCATTTATCATAGATTATTGGGATGAAGTGCGATATTATATATCGTTGTGGTGAGTGATGAAAAGCACAGCATTTTCTCATCATGAAAGTTCATATCAAACTTCAATGTTGAATCAGTGCTTCTCTATCTAGGATGTTCAGCATACACTCCCCTTTTGTTGGCCTGGAACATGCAATGCATGAAGTCTGGTCTATGAAACAGATTTATAATGGGAATATCTATCTCATGATACAGCTACTGGCTGCTACCGTCTACAATACCCAGTAGGCCACTGAAACAGTCTGTGATTGGACAGGTTTGAAATCTGATAATGATTCCCATCTTTATACCGGCCAGATCTTGTATGACATTCATCAGTCCCGACCATTGTTGCGCTTTTTAAGGATTAACATGAACCATCTGTGTTCCTATTAACTTATATAATAAATATATCCATACATATTTTGATTCATGTTTCTTTGTCATAATTATGGCAGTATACACCAATCATGGATGGGACACTTGTTCCATATGTAAGTGTTTGATTGTGTCCATGTGTATGAACATGTGTAGAAATCTACCCCCCCCCCCCCCAATGATTTGAAGGAGAGATGGTAAGTACTGATCCCCAGATTAGAAAAACAATCTGGGGGATCAGATACTGTACCATCTCTCCCTCAAATCATGCATTGAATATGTCATGTAGGAGGGATCAAGTAAAACCAACCTCCCCATGACTGCATCATAACAGTCTCTCTCAACAAGAGAAGTTGGTCAATGCCAGGTAAAATACCCCGAGTGGTACTGTTTAGGAAATTAATGTCCGATCAGATCTCTTCAAATGGACAGAATGGTAGGTAACTATACCAGAGGAGGTAAAAAGTAGAAATGTAACTTTCTGATCTATAGCTGAATTATGTAAACAATTCCATGTACATGCTACCCATTCAAAAGTATGGTTTATACCCAACCAGGACTAGTTAGTTGGTGGGTAGAACTTGACATCAAACAAGGTGAGCTTGTCACTCCGCAAAAGGGAGAGTAAACTTTGCCATGTACTGACTGGAAGGCCATAGAATAATGAGTACATGAGCATGCATACTTTTGGGGAGTATCGCCATGTCCTGGTTAGCCTTTATTGGGCCAAGGGAGTACAGGTCAAAGGATGGATTGCAGGAAACCCCCCCCCCCCCAAATTTTTATCATGCCAGGTACTTGGTGATAGCTAAAGAGCTAGGAGGATAAACCAATGCCACCTAAGATAGAGTGTGGTTGGATCTTGCAGGGATGTCCAAGGGCAAGGACCTGTAGCAAAGTCCACCTGTGGCCTGGGCAATCCAAAAAGCACTGCTCTTTGTGTGAGGTCTGACATAGAGGATCCTTCCAGATGGTTCCAAGTTAGTTATCCTGAGAAAGGAGACATAGAATCATAGAACATATACTATTGAGGTACCTCAACATGGTTGACTGAATCACCCACTAAAAGTTCTTAGCGGAGAATTGATCTCATGACCATCAAAGAGGGGCCCGGAATAGAATTCAGAGTGCCAGGCCCTAGGCGCCAGGCTCAGGATAGTGGACATCAGGCACCTAGACCCAGGGAAGGGCCTGGCACTTTGTCAGGTCATGCTCAGAGATCTTGGTAGTCTACAGAAGGCCCCACAAAATGTACTAGGCACTTCAGGGAATTCCAGAAGAACATCGTAAGGGTCCCAGACTGTAGAACTCACACCAAATACTGAGCCTGAGGCACAACACACTGGGCAAGAGACCCATAGCACCGGTCAAGAAGCTCCAACCAAACCCAGTTTCGGACATTAGCGCAAGCCCTGAGACTGAAACAGAAGTGTGATGAACATAAATCGAAACAGAAGAACACTAGACTTAACTGGGCTGACTTTTGAAACATCAGTGTCTAGACCTATTCCCAGGTAACTAGTGGCTGGTGCCAGGTTCACTATCTATCCAAGTGGTCAGTGAGGTAGAGGACATATGTCAGGCATTGGTGGAAATTGTGCCACCTTGGCGCAAAGTTGTGCTACTTCACTGAGAAACCTGAGGAGGTCTTGTGGGTGAGACAGGGGCCAAAGAGGGCAAAATTTTGAACTGGTAGGTCCCTGCTTCGGGGATCTTCGAAGGCAATGGGATGCTGGTGACTGAGCACTGGGCACAGGGCACCGGGCATACAGTACCACTTTCCAGGGATGGTTTGAAATTTCCCTGGGCCAAGCTCAATGTACTTGGCAGACTAATGAAGGCCTAGAAATAATACTGGGCATTCCAAAATTGCCAGAAGAACCAAGGGGGTCTTCATATCGGTCTCCTGGGTGATGGAGGATCCAGTTACCTGAAAGACAAACAAGAAGAGACCCTGAGAAGTGAATATGGAAAATCCAGCATTCTTCTTCAGAAGGCTGACTTCTTTTCTCGAACTAAGGCTACTGCATCCAGGGGAGGAGTCTGGAGAGTTTTCCTTGGTGATTGACATTGTTTTGAGTAACCAATAAAGAGACAGAAGCATCAACCGAGGCTACACATGAGGTTCAGTCTGTGAAGCAGAGACCTTATGGGCTCCAGGCTCCAGCTGGTCTCTCTGGAACCATTCTGATGACTCGGCACCCTGAGGGGAACCAGACCCAGTCTCAGACATCCAGGTGAGCCCTGAGGTTAGGTCAGACATTTTAGGACAGAAGAACAACAGAGGGAACTCCAGACCTAACTCGGACCAACAGTCAGAACATTGTCTGATGAGGCCCTAATTAATCCATCACCTTTTTTTCTTGGTTTTACTCATGCCTGAGGCCAGAGGAGAACTCATGTAAGAAGCATCGCTCTTGAAGAACATCTTTGGTTGAGAACAAGGCATATTAGGACTGAACCTGGCCCAGGGTTGTCACAAGAGCTGTGCTAGATCCCTGATCTTTGACTAACTCCAAACACTGGACAAGGAAGTCTCATTCATTGATACTGGGCAGGAAGCACTGTGCACCTGGCAGGTGTTGCTGAGGCACCAAGAGCAAGAGGCACCTGGGCACCAGAGCAGACAGATCTGGGAAGATTAGAGGTTTAGGTAGGTTGCACTGACTGATTGCTAGAGATGATTGTGTCAAACATAACAATCTGTTTGGCCTGGCAAGCATATTGCTAACCTCTAACCATTCATCACTATTTAAGTTTGGTTAGAAGGGCCAAGATACTGAGGAAGCATTGTCCATAGATTGCCCAACTAACTTTATGGAAGCCCCTGACCTAACTCCAAGTACCAGGCACTGGCCACTGGGCATCGGGCAGGGAAGTGTCTCTCTGTCACCAGGCATGGAGCAAGAAGCAACAGGCACCAGGCAGGTATCATTGGCACAAAGAAAGAAGCTCGGGGCACCAAGCACCATAAAAGACAGGTCTCGGGAGGCCTCTGACTTCCCTTCAAGCACTAGGCATGAAAGTTTTGTCTTTCTCACAGGCACAGGGCAAGGAGTTCCAGAGTACTACGCTTATAGGACACCCTGAGTACAGGAAAACTTCAAAGGCACTAGGTAGCAGAGCACATGAGGTCAGGAGGCCTTTCCCCTATCTGAGTTGACTGAGTGAACAACTCCAGTTGATGACATTTAATCACTGTGCACTTGGCGAATGCTCCCAAGGCACTGGGCAAAAACTAGCAGGGATCTTGTGAGGTAATGGACAGAAGCACAAGGCACCAGGCACTGTGCAAATGGGTTCTGTGAGAGGTAAGAAACCTTCTGAACCCTGCTCGTATCACCTTGTAGTCTACTGAAAACTGCTAAAACCTCTGGGGTGTTCCAGGACTGAGAGAAGAAACCAGTTTCAGCACTTTGCAGGAGTGTCTGGCACCGGGCAGAAGCACTTGGCACCAGACAAGGGTGATTGACACCAGGCAGAGGTACCTGGTACCAAGCAGATGTGCTCAGCACTGGGCATCTGGCACCGGGCAGGGGTGTCTCTCTGAGGCACCATGCATGGGGTAAGAAGCTCCGGGCACCAGGCATTGGAGGAGACCAGTCTAGGGGGGCCAGAGGTCCTGGTGGGTTGCATAGGACTACCAACAGAGGCAACATTATCATGCTTGCTGCCTGAAGCAAGCATGAGGCTCACCCCAGTCTCCTCAGACTTATTCCTAGAATTCCTTAGGGAAAGCAGAACCTAGTCTGTGAGGACGAAAGCACCGGTCCTAAGACCATAACAGAAGTCCTCAGGACATAAATCTCACCAGAAGAACATCCAGACATAACTGGCCAGCTGGTAAGATACCTAACCTGTAGGGGAGCTGAACTTCAGTGACCTTAGACTTAGTCTAGGAACCTCTAATAGAGAAACAGGCCTTAGTCGATGAGAACATCAGCACCTGTCTAAGACAAGACAAAATTGCTCTAGGGGAACTGATGTACCCACCACTTCACCCCAACATCTGCCGGAAAAAACATATCATAACCTCAGGAGGATGTCTTACTTACCCTGAAGGAATCTTTTGGGGAATAGATAAAGCTGAGCTATCAAGGGTCTGGAGTTATTCTAAGCACCCTAACTCTGAGGAGAAGGCATGAATGTTTGTATGTCCCCTATTGAGTTGTCTAAGCTCAAAAGGCAAGAACTGAAAATACTCCAAAGATGGGCTTAAGGATTTATTTTACATAGTTCTGGGACTCCTTAGTTAGAGCTACCAGGTAGGATGGTCTTTTAAGCTTTACCTTGTAGCAAAGTACGGTGGCCCTCTGAACTACCACATGGAGGGACTACTATACTGAGTTTTTTTTTACACGGGCTCAATCTGAACAATGTTGATAAACTAAGACAACAGTATGACATGTACAAAGGCACATGTATGAGAATCACAGGCTCACCCTCCCGAAGAGAGCACTGTCATTACAATGTACAACAAACAACATGATGATGGCACCTTTGAGAACAGAGTACAAATCATCAGGTGCTCGAAGCATCCACACGTATATCTTGAGCCTAGGCAAGCTAAAACTAACAGCAAGCTACTCAGCACTCATGGCACAGGGGCTGTGTCTGGATAACGGACATATCCTGTCCCAATAGTGCCAACAGAAACACTCTCTACGAGAGAGTGCAACTGGACTACATGGAATGCAGGGCCGGCTTCCATGTGAGGGAACCTGAGCTAAGTATTCACATGGTAATATGAGTGCTAGCTATGCAGGACAAAGTGACAGGGCCTGAGGTAACTCCCTATGTCGGTGTCTACCTGGCAGTATGGGGGCTTGTGTCCGTGCTAACGTTAATCCTAGCAGGTATAAGGTCTCCTAATGTCGGTAAACTCGAAGCATAAAACCCTCTGAGCTACACAGAATATGGCAAAAACCCAACGTAGTGCTATTTGTGCATCTGAAAAGGCTGGAGGCGATCTAAATAGTGCTCAAAAAGAACAATATTAAGAAAGACCAGGCATTTCTCAACTCACCTTGTCATGGCGAAGTTGA